>SJOL01006437.1:259025-408441 GCA_004794785.1 Opisthorchis felineus
TGCCAGCTACGTTCACATCCCTTTATTTTACAAGCAACGAAAGCCTTCTTCACTCGGGTTTGTACTCAGTGGTTGGCGTTATGATGAACTGCTCACCATGTACATCACTAGCCGCAAACTATCTTGCAACTCCCCGGTGTCTGCTATCGCAAACCTGATTTGTTTCGCCATTTTAATGGAGAACTGTGCTACAGTTTATCACAAGACCTTAGCAACGGGTATGGGTTATCATCATCTGCAAGCCTTACGTCTTTCGAAGCTTGTTAGAGTTACCGGAATATGTTGAATATATCTAGTGATGATCAATCCGCAGAGCGATTCTTGGGGTCCCAGAACATAGGATTCGGTATTTGTCCAGTCGGGCAGGAGATACGGAGCAAACTTTATTTACCGAAGTGACAAACCCACGTTTTTGCCTCCACAAACACAATGTACAAAACTGCATTACACACAGACATTCTTCGCTATAAAGTAGTAAATTTAAAAACCCCGCAGTTTTCGAGAAATCGATTCCAGTTGTGGGGTTTTGCGGGATAAGTATTTTGTTCATATTCACACCACTCTCGTTTGAACGGTCGTCCTCCTATTCTGGCGTAATTATTCCGGTGAGTCCACACAGAAGGCAAGCACTGAACTCGAGTTTTGTTCTTATTAAAGCTCATCAGCAGGGCATATCCAAAGGCTGTGCCAGGATTTGATCGAACGTCACAACCAGGACAGTTACTGGGTCGTCCTTCGATGAGTCGGACACACCAGTCACATCGCTCAAGCGTGAACACGTTCGCCTGTTCCGACGTAAAATTTCAGGTGCGTCCAACGTGCGTTGGTGGATTAGTGGTGACACGCTCCACTAGCATGTCAGATGTCCGGAGTTCAAATCCCGGCACGGCTTTTGGATATGTACTGCTTATGAGCTCCGATAAGAGTGAAACTCAATTCCAGTGCTTCCCTTTGGTGTAGACTCACCGAACAGGACGACCGTTCAAACGAAAGTGGTGTGAATATGAACAAAATCGATTCCGCTCGGCGAATTCCGAGCGGCCCAAGTAAGCCACTTGCCAGAAGTACACTCAAAATATTTTCAAAAATATGGAGTTTTGCGAAGTTACAAAATTAACTGGGCGTTAATCTATTCCGGTCGCATGTTCCGGTGATGTTTTTCCCACAGAATCTTGTTTGAGATCCACGCGGTGTCCTTTAAGTGGGAGGCAACATCCACAGAATATCCACTAGAAGTTCCAAACACGTGGATGAAGTTTGTATGCGTTATACCCAACAGAAGTAACAAATTCGCTCAGTTTTCTCACCGTACTTTGGCACAACACTGTTTTTTAAAGCTCACCTTGCGTTCAGCATAATAATGGAAGACTTCTTAGTGCATTATGCAGTAGTAACGCGAGTATGCGTCTCTGAAGATGACCTCCACTTTTCAGATGTAAACAACTACTCGGTTGATGGAGCAGCATTTTCAGGTATCCCCATGCCAGTTCCCACCCTCCCGATGGGATATTTTCCCGTTGGAAAGCAGGACGTTGCTTAGCTGGATTGCATCATAACGCGCAAAGACTGTCGGTAAATAAAGCCAACCGTTGCCCTCCGCCATGATAATCAAGACGCGCTGTCGCCTGTCTTGGATACTTATTGTGTCCTCGTCTTCGTGTGAATGAGGTCTTAACTATGCACGATAGCCCGGTCCAACGGCAAACGTCGGCCATCCGTACTCAGCTGTACGCTTTGTCGCATATCTGGGATGTTAATAGTTACCATTAGGCTCATACCTAAGAGCGTCGCTTATTATGAGGCCACGGATTTGCATGATTGCCTAATCCAGCAACCAATGACTGTCCTTCATATTCATACGTGCTTTCCGTTTTTCATGCCCGCGCCTTAAAACTGTACAACATTTGGCGAATTATATATTTTTGTTTATTAGTTGCATCAACACAAACGTAATAGGTAGTCACTCTATTTCTCTCTTAGCCTGAAGCCGATTTTACGCGACAGGGATTCTGAAAGGAAAGATGTGTAATCGATTACAGACTTCTTACCGTTATAAAGGCAAACTTACTACTTTCGCAGTTAGTCCTACTGCCGATAATGAAGTATCCATTTGTACACCGATTTTGCGATGTCAAGATTCAATAATCACACGCATTACTGAACGCAGCGGGGTTAAAGCAAAAGAAGGGCGTATATACAAGATGAACTGGTATAGAGTTGGGCCTTAGGATTCAAGGACCTCATTCATCTTCTTATGTGCACCCATGGATGTAAACGTAGCAAAAATCCAGGGAGTGGGCGGGTACTTGGTGTCAAATGTGTTCATTTTGAGCACTATCTCCTGAACTCACTTCACTTCTGCTTCCGATACTGCTACCCTGTCGCATAATAGAAACAACAGCCCTGTTGTCCTAAACATAAGTTGTAACCTTCTCGCACGTAACTACAGCAACTCTGTCACAAACTCGGGTCTCCGATCTCGGATACCGCTTATCAGCTCCAGCGTTTGCGTTTGTAAACCGACTATTTTGTGATCTCTAGTGTCCGGTTATGCCTAAAAAAGCTTCTAATTCTCTGACACACTTAACACAACGAAAGCCGCTTGCTTTTAGGCTAGACTAGTGCTCTTTTCCATATGTCATATGAGCTTTGAGACCTTCAGTAGTTTCAACAATTGACGCAGAAAATCAAAAAGAAAGCAGCTCTTTTCGAAGGCCTGTGCGGCTAGCTTAAGCTTTCCCAGGTCACACCATATAAAGCAGAAAATCCCCCTATGAACCCAGAGCATCGATTACATGAGAGTAAAAGATGCTACCCCGTGTGTGAGTTAACAGATACTCACAGAATGCACGTGTCGTGATGCCTTTGACGCATTTTGTTTAGCAGTGCTTCTACCTCTTTCCCTGGGTTTTAGCTACACTGTGATGAGTTCACCTAATCGTCCAAGCATGCAAATTCACCTTGTACCTCGCGTTTTTTCCGACTTCCTGCTCCATTATGCATCGATATATTAATTCCTCTGACTCACCCAACTTCCAGGATTAGCTGGACTTTCTTTACATGCAGCACGTAACATCAGAAAGCCATCCAAATCCTAAGTCGGTATGCTGTTGTTCATCATAGCCCCCTAACTGATAACTTGTATTTCTCCGCAGCTCCCTAACTCACCTTCTGAATGAGAATTACAAAACCATTTTAAAAACTGTCTGTGATGACGTTTTAACTCTTTTTTTGCCTTATCGCGGTCGAATTCGCCACACTCATACCCCCCAAAAGCCTGCGAACTAGCCGCCCGGTCACAAGGGCTGGCTATAAACGAACGCACGCTTCATCCACAATTTTGGGAACAGTCTATTTACACCTCTGCCCTTCCAGTTCAGCTTCATGGACAAGTTCATAACTAGCAACATAGGTCACTAACGGCTAATCCATTCTGAGTTGGCGCGGACAAAGATTACATAATTCTTGCTTATTTGCCTTTTCAAAGTATTTCTGAATACCGTACAAAAGAAAACAAGCAAAAAATAACTTTTTTGCAAAATTTCCCATGGTCATCACGGAAACATCACGCTGGGCTATGGCAGACATTGAATATATGATTTTCGCGCCCAAAGGCTACATTGAGTAAGCTTGGAATTTTTTTTAGAAAACAGTGATATTCCGGGGGACTTCCGGGTTTGGAATAAACACTATCAAATGCCAAAACTTCATGCAAATATTTTCTTGGTTCAGATTACGCTTTCAGAAACGCTTTGGGTGTGCATCTAAAGATTGGCACATATGCTTAGGATTGACCATCTGCAACGCTGCACTGGTTTGTTGTCGAGTGGTATTAAAAGGACAATTGCATGAAGAGCTTATTGCCTGGTTTAATTATCACATAGACCTTGTTATTTGCAGCAGCTTGTCATGGCCCAATTTTGGCGTGTGCCATCGTAGGGCTTAGTTATTGATATCACTATCAGAAGGTTCATCAATGCCCGGTAGTTTTCATCACGCCAACAATAAAGGTAATAATTTTAATGAAACAAGATCAGCGGATATTTTCCTGGTTTTGGACTGTTTCAGTCTCCTTCGGTAAACAGTACTTAAACCGCCCGTTGGATCGCAGGCATCCAGTAGATACATATAATTTACTCGGCTACCTGTAATCACCCAAACAAGGCTAACCAACATGCCATGTTCTGTTTTATCAGTGACCAACGCGTCTCTGGATCATAAAAACGAAGTTATCTGTCGTAATGTTTCGTCATACTATATCATCTATTCGTTGTCCGCACGTTGAGATGAATCAATGGTCGGCCGCAGACTGCTGTGTGAACAAAAACTTGAAATGTCCCATTCAACTAAATGCAAGAAGCAACTTGTACCTTAAGGCAATCGCCCCCTTGTTCTTGAATGACACATTATTAGGGCCCACAAGTCTACGGTGATCCGCTGCATTGTCTTCTTCCCCACCTAATTCATTTCGCCTAAACATTTCGCCTAAACCAGTTGAAAGTAGAAACAGCACGGAACAAAATTCCCCTTTATTGGTAATACATCTAAACCAAAGCACGATAGGGACATAGTCAGCATGTTCGGTTCATATGAACTGCGTCCAAGTACCCTGAAGGCCACTGCTCCCGAATAAAGGTCCAAAATTTCAACCTAATCCCAAGTGGAAAAAAGTGTGTACCGTTAAAGGGGGCAAATGTGTGAATATAAGTTTCGCCAATTGGGCGACAGAATCTACCCACCTTTAGACTGAAGGCAATGGGTCGTCATGCTAACGCACAAAACCGTTTGCTGTTTTTCGCTTGATGAATGCATACATAATGGCCCAATTGGGATACTACGCAAACTGGTTGAGTGCATAGTTGGAACAGCACTTGTTTGGGGGGCACTAGTAGTGTCAAGCCTCTGCAAGCACGACGCGAGGTTTTCTTCCCGGCGCAAGCCAAACCCGCTGGTTGATTAGGCGGCCCCTATGTAACTGCGTATATCAGCGATGAAGCATGCAAGTGGTTTGTTATCCGATGTCCAGGCTCCGTCCCTGTACCCCAGGGAAGCTGAAGGTTACTATGAAAATAATGGAATTGCACCGCAGTTTTCGTTTATAATTGTTTATCAGTCAAATACATACAAGAGGGTTGAAGAAGGCGCTTGAGTCTTCCATCAAAAAACTTTGTGCAGACCAGCTGTCTGCATCTGTGTCTGATGGCTTGTAGTCTCTTGGTTTGTGTTTGTTGATGAATGACATTGCATCGAAGGACTTTTCTCCTTTCCTTCGGTGACGTGATGAGGAGTCGGATAAAACTCTCATTTCTACGACCTTTTGAAGATGAGGAGGGGCGCACTTTCCTGGAGGATTGCAAGGCTGTTCCAGAAATGGCTAGACTGGGGACTGACCGGAGTGATTTGGCGGCACTGGGGCGAGAACGGCCCCAGTTGCGGTCAGATGAGACCCTAGGAAGGTGGGCTGGTCCTCCGCGAAGGAAGCTCTTGCAGCCCAATTCGATAAACAAGCCAGCTGCCATGAAGCCATGAGGCGGTTCAAGGCGGCCAGGATGGGACCTGGATGCAACTTGACGGTGTTCCTCGTAAATCTCCAGCAGTGGTTGGATCGTGCCTTGGCGGGCCTTGAAGGAGTATCGCGCCCGCAGTTACTGCCTCACTAATTCGTCGAAATTGCGCAGCCGGTGCTTAGCGCCTATTCGCGGCCGGCGAGGGCAACCGGCCACCTGAGCGTGGAGGAGCTGGTGTTTCTGGCAACGGAATAAGCCGAGGTGCCACTCGCCTTGTCGCAGTACTAGGAGAAACGAGATGATTCAACAGTGGAGGACCTGCGAACCAAAGTAGACTGGCTAAACTAACACCTTGCCGCCATAAGGACGGAATTGTAGAGCCACGTTTGAAAGAGCCGATGCTAAAAGTGTGGCATGTCTGGCGAGTGAAAGAGTCAATAACACCGCGTCCGGCCACCTTCCAATAATAACGTTTTGGATTACCGTTCTTTTCCCGGATGGGTTGCGATTGGCGTTGTGACAAGCTGCTAGACAGGCCGTTATTAAACTAGAAAGTGGGAGAAAACGGTTTATTTAATGCAGGAGCAGGGATGACACTGAGGCAGAGAAGGAACAGAGCAGAATGCAGACCGTGTGCGCTAGCCGCGGGGGCAGTGGGTGGATACCTACTGAAAATTGACTGCTTGTCATTGCACCCGATGCACCTGAGCAACATGTCGACTCAGCTCGAGTTCCTGATCAGCCTAGTCATAAAGCAGACAGATTTGAAAGCAGATTTCTTTGATGGCACAGAATTCGTTGTGGACCTAAAGTATGCAAAAAGATGACAAAGCATGGGTCAGTAAAGCTTTAAGTTTACCCGAGCACTGCTCTGAGCAAACTGCGCGTCCGAAAGCTTCTGTCTTGTAAGTTCCACCAGTACAGTATGTGGTGGAGGAGTATTCCAAACTGTTCACAGGCGATGAAGATTCGTTTGGCTTCTACCAGTGGATCGAACACAGAATCTCCCTCTCCCCTGAACACTTTCGACAGTACGGCCTCCGTTCCACTGCTTCACTTACAGAAGAGATCTACAAACAGATTCACGGGAGCCCGGAAAGTCGTATAATCCAGGCAGCCAAAAGTACGCACAACTCTCCGGCTGTGTTTGTGAAGAAGGCGAACGGAGAATACCGGTTTTTGTGTGGATTTTCGGTGCTTGGATTAACTGACCGCAAATCGGGCTGTAGCTGTCTCTTCGGTTGCGTAGACTGTCAATTCGCTCCACGATCCCGATATTTCACGGCGTTCAACTTGCGTTCTGGATACCGGCAACTGGCCTTCCAGACGGAAGCCGTTTGGTTCGTCGGGGGCACCATTCACACCACGGCTCCTGATGCTGCACTTGAAAAAGGCTCTACAGAACGTTGCCACGTACGCATACGATATCGTTGTATATGTCGATTCGGAACCAGAACACCCGTTCACCTGAAAGCTGTATTAAAGCGTATTCGGGAAGCCGGTTTGCGGATAAATAAAACCAAAAAACAGCTCAGTTGAAGCTCGGCGATATTGCTCCGGCATAAAGTGGATTAAGAGTTTATCACGCTGACGGAGAAACTGTCAAAGATCCGTGACTGTGCACGCCCTGATTCAAAGCGGTCACTGCAGCAGTTTCTCGGACAAGGATTTTAATTCGATTGCTGCTACATCGTACGACGTTTCGCGTCAGAATCAGAAGTTCGAATGGACATGTGAAGCGCATGAGGACTTTGAGCTTCTCAAAGTGCGGACGCCGGATCAACAAATGAACCCTAAAATGCCCAGGTTCAGGAAGATGTCTACTGTTGCGAAGGGGTATCGGTGGCTGACGTNCACGAGCATTCCCAGGCGGATGTCACTTGTGCTGGTAAATGCACACGTCCCTTCTCCCAATTTACGTGGCTCCCTTGTATCCGTTTGTTCTCCGTATTCGGAGACCAGTCTGTTCCAAGCAATAAGAAATATCATTAATAGGTGTTTTCTCAGGATGATTTCGCATCCACCGACGGTGGGTTTCCAAATAAAACCTACCGGAGCAAGGGCCATCCCACACAACTGTTCCCAACTCACCGCCATCAACGTTTGACGGCCTAGGTAAATAACTTTACTGGTGGTGGATAAACTGCAAGCGCTTCACCCAAAATTGTCATTAAGTAGTGGATTGCTGAGGGACCAACCCTGCTGCGCAGGCCTTGACGTCTGTGACTGGCGACCTGCCGTCGGCGTTTGAGAATACCGCGCCTCAACACATATGGCGGTCTAAGGAAGCAGAATTGGGCTTTTTCGTGCTTTGTGACCTGCCGACTAGTGGTGACGACCGCTGGTTTGCAAGAGATCGCGTATAAAACCACGTCGAATGTTGTGATGGTGAACCTTGCCCCTGTGAGGTGATGATCTTCGGGTTTGTCCCCAAGGTGAGTGCGCATATGATTTGTTCATTTTTGCTGCCTAGCCCCCGGCCTGTCCAGAAAGTGCACAGGCACGCTTGCTTAACGGCCCTCAAAGAAGACACGTTATGATGTCGACTCGGAACGAAACAGAATCCGGGCACAGTTTGTCCCGGAAGTTCATATGCGTCCGCATTTTCTGCTCCAGAAAGGGAGCAAACGACAGCCGTGGGTTAATAGCATAATACTAGTATCAATGCTGTAGAGCGCTAGTAGGAGGAAACAGGCGGTGAAGATTCCGTTTGACGCACGTAAAAGCCATTAGTTCGATTATGATCTTCCTTCAACGATGCATCATGCAATTCAGGTAATTCTCGCATTTCTTTAGGTCCATTACTCAATGGGTATCAGCTACAGCTAACGGAGTACGAAACAGCCACTGAAGATGACGTCATGTGAACACGGTTCTACGAGGCTGTTGCCGCGGAAGTGCTCGCTTTGTAGGGTGAGTATTGTTCCCATTTAGTCAGCCGCGTGCCTCATAGTGGCATTTTGATAAACTAACTTATATCTTCCTCTCATTTCAGGACGTCAGTTGCTCACCGAGCACTATGCACCGATAAGGCCACAACTTCCTGCCGAAACATATGTAATGATGGAAACGCCCAACAAAATTCAACTTCTCATCTCTTCCAAGTTGGATCGTTGACTTTTTGCAGTCAGGATGGATGGGCACGTGCTATCCAGTTGGTTGGCGTAGATTACATCCGGCCAGTTGATTGAGCTTTGCGGGCCCATTGCCGCATGCTAGTCGTGTGCGTCGGCTAGGTTCACTCAGCTATCCGCTATGGTCAGCGCACGTTACATCTAGCTAGGCATCGTGGATCCCTTGTTACTTGTTGGCGGCTTGTGCCAGCTACGTTCACATCCCTTTATTTTACAAGCAACGAAAGCCTTCTTCACTCAGGTTTGTACTCAGTGGTTGGCGTTATGATGAACTGCTCACCATGTACATCACTAGCCGCAAACTATCTTGCAACTCCCCGGTGTCTGCTATCGCAAACCTGATTTGTTTCGCCATTTTAATGGAGAACTGTGCTACAGTTTATCACAAGACCTTAGCAACGGGTATGGGTTATCATCATCTGCAAGCCTTACGTCTTTCGAAGCTTGTTAGAGTTACCGGAATATGTTGAATATATCTAGTGATGATCAATCCGCAGAGCGATTCTTGGGGTCCCAGAACATAGGATTCGGTATTTGTCCAGTCGGGCAGGAGATACGGAGCAAACTTTATTTACCGAAGTGACAAACCCACGTTTTTGCCTCCACAAACACAATGTACAAAACTGCATTACACACAGACATTCTTCGCTATAAAGTAGTAAATTTAAAAACCCCGCAGTTTTCGAGAAATCGATTCCAGTTGTGGGGTTTTGCGGGATAAGTATTTTGNTTATAATTACTTAATAGTCGAAGTACGTCCAGGAGCTTCCAACAAGACGTTTGAGGGGGTTCAGTTTGCGAAAGCTTTGTGCAGATTAATTGTTTATTTCGTGTCTTACAGCTTGCAACCACTTGGTTCGCGTTTGCTGATAAACAACTTCGCAGCGAAGAGATTTCCTTCTTTTACTAGTAGTGTCACACTTCTGCAAGCTCGATGAAAGTTTCACTCTTTGGTGTATGCAAGTTCCAGTGGTGAATTATGCAAAACTTTTGACAACTGCGCAAGCTGGTCTCTAACGAGGGACTTGGATGCCCTGGCTGTGGTGACACCAGAGTTTTCCGGAAACGTGAAGCCAATTTTTCAGAAAATATGCTTTCATTCTTGACACCTACAACACAGACGGGAGCGCCGAATCTGCGCCCAGCGCTCACACCTAAAGACGGGGAGGAATGAAGAAATTAATAATGGCTAGCCTATCGTACACTGCTTTGACATTTAAAAGTCCCTGCGTTTCTTCTGTCCCTCTTTTTAACCCCCGCTCTACCTTTGTGTTTAGTGCGTGCATTTGAACTGGCCTTTGTTTGCTCCAGCTACTTCACTCATTTTACCCCTAGGTCATTCAGCCATTTTGTGGCTGCATCGTGACCAGTCTAGCACCCCGCGTCGCCCGCTTCGGACGAACTACAGACATCGCAAATATCGGCGTCCATGTATGACTCCATCGCTGACACTTGTGTCGCATTGTTGCGGGACTGCAGTTTGCGGCGGTTCGCACCTTGTGATCAAGTAACTTGATACACCGAAGGCAAAAGTTATCATTCTTCAAATCGGGCTCCTCATCAAACCCAGCCATCTTGTCCATGAATACCGGAAGAGGACTCATTCGATGGCGCCTCCGCGTGGTTCTGTTGGGGGTGCCGTGGTGGTTGTTGCACCTCACAGGCACTTTAAAGACTAGCGAGGAAAATTCGTTACTGTACATGGCCGAAAATGGGGAACCGCATTCCTTTTTTCGACTGTAGACCCGCACGTGCCACCCTCAGCGGACAGTAAACTGTTTGGCAAACGATCTTTCCACAAAGTGATTGGTAAATGCTCGCAAGAAACGACAGCATGAAGCAGAAATTGTTCGAGCCCAGGGAGGCGGCTGCCTCATATCCCATGAGATATTGCAAGCAACACTCCGCTAAGATGACTTGCATTTAGAGGCAGCCTGTTATAACACCCTGGTCCTAGCATGTTAGGTAATGGTTCAGTGGCGACTGTCACATACCAGAAATAACCGACGCAACCAGTCATTGTTTGTGTTATTGGTAGTTCTCTAATTGTAGCGAAATTAAATTAATAATCAGGTGACCGGCACAAACAAGGTCTGCCTTTTTTTAATGGTGATTGCAATAGTTCGGTACACGTTATTAAATTAAATAAAAGGTCAGAGCGAAATGGTTCTAAAACGGTAACCTTTTCCCTTGAGCACCACTGGTAAGAATTTGTGACTGAAGGCTCTGGCACGGAACGTGTTTTCTTTGCAGTACACGTGTTCCGCAATTGTCCGTGGACTTGTGGAGTTCGATTTTCTTCCTGCCTTGTGCGTGTGCGTGTTGCGTCGAGTTGCATGCTAGCGGCTATGGGATTTTCCGCCATGCACCGCGTGTTGATGAAGCTGACAGCGGTGATTCGCGGACTGGTGAGTTACACTCTTTACTTCATTTTCAGTCCCAAATTGTGGCACTGTTCAGCTAACGTAGCGACTTTTAGTTAAGCTAATCGTCGTTC
Source organism: Opisthorchis felineus (assembly GCA_004794785.1). Taxonomy (NCBI): domain Eukaryota; kingdom Metazoa; phylum Platyhelminthes; class Trematoda; order Opisthorchiida; family Opisthorchiidae; genus Opisthorchis; species Opisthorchis felineus. The sequence continues at coordinate 270,164 of SJOL01006437.1, forward strand.
ATTATTTAGGAAGTTCTAATTCCATCATTCGTTATTTGTCTGCTGTCACTTATCACGCCACTGCTTGACAATGGAATCCCCCTGATGGGACTCTAACAGAGCTGGATAATGAAACCGTTCCCCACCTAACTCACCCTGTAACTGCTCCCACCAACAAGGTCGACGGCTATCCTCCTTGCTCGCTGACGCATCGGCTAACTCCCCACCCTGCAAAAAATTTCCGCAAACACCCTCCTGCCCTAGCCTTGCGCCTGCTGGTTGACTGATGCTGCTCCGAAGCACGGGGCACTTCTTTGCCATCAGTGCTGATCTCTTGCATTGCTATTTGAGTGAACTACGTGTCCACCAAACAGAAGCACACTTATACTAGTTTGTTTCACGCCTTTTTTTACTATATTAGCACTATATTGGCAGGCCAAGCCAGCACTTGGTTTCTGGGTAACTGAGCACACAATCTCTCACTATCCTGGCTCATTCAGCCACTTGCTGTCACCACCCTTACTGTAATGAACTTTTGGGTTATTATGTATTAGCAAACTCCGTGCCATCTGATATCTCCTAACACTCTCCAGGCTTTACTAATCTCATCCCATCCCCTCCCCTTCCCAAAGTTCGATCTTCGGCGGTGGCTGCTTCGAACCCGCGTGTGATCGTTATTCATTCAACCTGGTCTCTACTCTACATCTACGAGGATCTCCAAATGAACCATAAATGCCTGCAATCCTATATTGGCTTCGTTCAACTTGGGTTGACCCCTTAGTTAACCTAAAATCCTGCTGCCACATAATTGCATATCCCCTATTCGATCATCTCAACCACGGCGTCCGTAACAATGTCGTCCAGAAACCGAAGTGGGTTAGTGCAATGATGGCACGGCACTGCCATATCCAGTCTGATGGTAGCTACGCAAGCATTCTCTCCCCACTCTGGATGATCTCCTCTCGCTTTTTCCTAACTCTGGCCGCGAATACGAAAAAAGGTCCCAACAGTCTGTGGGATGATTCCATTCTAATCCACTCAACCCTTCCCTAGGATTTAACCATCTTGGTGCTTACTGAGTTTGTCCCGCACACAAATTCAACGAAGTTCTTTACAGTTCACATTTTTTCTTACGCATTGGCACCACTTCACCCTTACAAGGAACTTAATAGTATTAATGCTTAGTACAACCTGGTGGGTTGCGTACCGTCAGGCATAAACATGATGATACAGTCAGACTAAAGGCACGACTGATGTCAAGGGCAGTCACACGTACAATCAGCATTATCCGACGCAAATGGAGTCATGTCTAAACTGACACGATCTAGATGTGGTGAGCACCGAGGGCAGAAAAACACAGTTATTAGGGTTTTCCGCCTCTTAAAATTGTAGCGGGATCAGAAGGTGCAACTTGAAGATGGCGGGCAACAAGACAACGGGGCAAGGCAAAAGGGATCCTGCCTGACACGGGACAAGAGACTGTAACTACTGGAAAATAAGGGTCCAGAGGAATGCATCTGGAGAAACAGCGGCATTTCAGTGATCCGGTGGGCCAATTTGAACTAAAACTGAAAGCCACTGTTGAGGCTGCCTGGCCTTGTACGGTCAAGTTAATGGCCAGTGTCACAAAAAGCGTAAGTGATGAAGTGGAGAATTTCGCAACTTGGATAAATGGCAGTCGGCATAAATAATCACCTGTCTTTAGACACACCGCAAATTTCAATTAAACCGCAGTCTGAACGAAGGAAACTTTAACATAAAGTTTTGGAATTTGATTGTATTTATTCGGAACCTTAATATCTCCTCAGATGGTTGCAGTTTTGCTGGAGATTGTTTGGGCGTACTCAGTGTCTACCTTGGGCGCGGAATTATAAATTTTAATGGCTGCCGGTTGCTTACCATGATGCCCGCACGAGAACGGTAAGAAATTTTCTCAAGAAATTAATTTCTTCACCTATTTTTGGATTTGGAAATATTCTCTGGCCTGGTGGTTACTATAGGTAGCAAAGATAAGCGGTATCGCGTACAGGTATGAGTATGAAGGGCCGTCGTTGGTCATTGGATTAGGCTGCCGCGCATAGGTGAGGCCACGTAAGCAGCGTCGCACATAGACACGGACCCAGCAGTTACGATAAGTAGTCAAGGTGAGTGACAACGACTACCGTTATCATTGTGGCCGTCTTGTGGCGTATTCCACCTATAGAGCATCATATTCTTAATATGAATGATACAGTTGTGTAGGTAATTTACCTGCAACTATCTCGTGACACTGTATTATCTACAGGCTAGTTATGCATATCTTGGTAAGGGGATCATCCACAGAGATGGCCCTCGCATCGTCACTGCAACGTTCATGCTGTTGTCTAACGATGTTATACACAATAGAAGCTGAGCTCCATAGGAACATGAGTTGTGACGAGGTTCGCTGAACAAAATCATCTCACTTGTTAAACCTCAGGAGTGTAGAGCAAACAAACGGCAATGACAGATTTTCCTGGGTGGAATTTGCATTAGATATTCCGTAGATGCTATTTTACTCTCAGTGAACAACGAACAACACCAAAATATGCTAAAGTGCGATTTCGCGTTTTATCTCTCGTGAACCGGTAGCAAAACGCGGATCCATGACCTTGAAATTTTGCTCACTTAAACAAAATGCTACGCGGAACATATCACCGAAAGGTGCAAATGAATTAGACTAATTCCCCGTAAAAGTCACAACTTCGAAAACCCTATAGTTTCGAGTTTGCTTCTAGTAAGCGGCGTTTAGCACACGCCAAATGCAAAGAACTGAAATTGGGCGCCACGGTTTTGGATCTCTAAGGCGCATTCCATGGAGTTCCATACGTTCAACTGCCCCACAATTTCGAGGCCCTTAGGAGCAAAGGAGAGGTTCAAAACTGGATTAGTTTTTCCTTGAAGTAGAACGTGGTGAAGGAAGGAACAATCAACGTACACTTCTTCCGCAGCAGTCCCCGCTGGAATTCCACGGGGCTGCGTTCTGGGGCCACTCCTCTTTTTAGGCACTCTCAAAATCTACATCCACTGTTTTTCGACGGTCGAAATATGGATTTAAAACACCGGTAAATTTCACATGGATTTCGACGTCGCAAGGCGGTTGCCACTGAATGGCATCTTCCACTGTGTGAAGAAAACGCGTCCATATGTCTTTTGGTAGAGGCTCGGCAGACTCCTACACCTTTCGCATTTGAAATGAACCAGAGGATATTAAGAAGCCACTTGATAAAAGGATCCTGGGTATCTGGCTCTCCTCAAGCGCGTTCTCTCTCCTTTGCATAAAACTGACTTAAGAGACATTCGTCGTTTTCCGGATGATACGGATTTATTTTTCTTCGTATTAGTCGTATGATCCTCCACTTAGCTTACGTCAGACCGCCTCTTGAATGCAACAGCCAAGCTGTCCAATCAGGATGCAAGAAGGCTGTTTAACGAGCTGCTACTAAGATGACACCATCATATCCTTTGAGTTTGTGGCGGGTCTGAGGCTCCTGGATCTCTTTCCCCTAGACTATCGCCGCTTACAAAGCGACTCAATACTTACTTACCCTTTGTTTAAGCAAGGGTTGGCCAACAGCGTTTTCACCGTTGACTGTACTGGCGCCGGCGGTGGGGACGTGGTAAGTGGTTTTCTAGGCCAGGGTACGGAATGACCTCCACGGGCAGATGTCCATGCTGCTTTTGGTGCCCAGTTCTTATAACTTCTAGATACTTTTCTAGTACTCACCCAGCTGTCAAGCTTACTAGTAGAGATAATGATGCAGAAACTGTGCCATACCCTGTTTTGTTCGTCTTGAAGTTTAGCCAAAGGCACTAAATAACTAAAACAAACCTAACTCGGGAAGCTTAGAAAAAAGCCTCGATTCCGTGTGTCAGCCCGTGAAACTTGATCAGAACCGCTAGCATCTCGTGACAGTCTAATAATAAACCGACGCGGATATCTCAAACTCCCCTTGCTCACGGTTTCACAGATTGATACACAGGATCGAAACTTTCAACCAAAATCCCCGGGTCGGGACCGTTCTCGTCGTTCAGCGCCTTCCGTTCATCTGAAAGGCACAAGCGAGAAAAAGGCGTGGTACTTCTCCTTCAGTTCTCAGTGCAGGGAAGTAAGCTGGCCAGCGCAAGGAATCAACTAAAAGGGTGTCTAAATGTGCTTCGATCTTAGTACTAGATACGGCGTGAACAACCGTCGTAGTAAGTTTATTCCACATAACAACTACCCGAGAGGAGAAAAAATGCGGCCCAATAAATGCGTGCGCTCTGAGATTGAAAACCTTACCTTCGACAGAGGCTCTCGCTGAGTCTCCTCTGAATAATATATGGACGCATTTTTCGTCATTCAAGAAAAGGAGCCAGTCAAACGACCACTGCTTTGCAGCGTCCACATCCATTTGGATGGCACTAGCATTTGTACCCCAGGATTTCAAGTCCTCCGTAAAAAGTAGACATGGGCTTGAAATAACATCTTGAGGGTCGTCGGCAGAAACAGAAGTGATCCCAAAACGGATCCATGAGGAACTCCAATGGAGACCGCCGCTGGAGAAGAGTAGGTCGAGCTACTTTCACTCGGAATGTTCTGTCAGATAGGAATGATTTAATCCAGCGTACAACTACCCATTGAATCCCGTAAGACTCGAGCTTGTGGAATGGCGGGACGTGTGCGACTCAATCGAATGCCTTTGAGAAGTCGAAAAATATAGCATCTGTTAAGAGTTCTTTGTCCTTAGCTTTGGTTAAGCTTTCCATAATATGAGCATGTTGGTTACGCAAGAACAGTTTGGGAGGAATTCGTGTTGCACTGGGGGTATCTAGTGGTTGGTAGTGAGGTGATTTAAGGTGACTCATTTCAGAATGCCTTCCATCAACTTACACGTTACACTAATGAGGCTAATAGGCCTGTAGCTGCCAGGCGATAGTTGGTCACCAGTTTTATAGATTGGCTTGACAACCACTTCCGTCCAAGCAGAGGGAAGTTTGCCTTCGTCAAGAGACTGGCGAAACACCAGGAAGAAATGCTTTGCCAGTGTGAGCGGCGTTTCCATCAGGATCTTTGGATGGACTCCGTCTGTCCCCAACGCGCTGATGAGTTTTGTTTTGTGCAAGAGTTGGCGAGTGTCTTCCTCAGTGAAGACCACGTTGGTTAGAGGCAGCTTGCAGTTAAGGCTCGACAAGTTTGGATGTGACGGGGACGCTGGGGCGGAATACAGGCCTGCATAGTGTTCGCTGTAGACCACAGATACCCCTACTGGGTCAGTTGTGGATTCCTCGTTTCCGTCTCTCAAGGAGAAGGCGGTCTGTTTGTATCTCCGGCGGTGTCTCATGTACTTAACTAGCACACTAGTTTTCCTGGCTTCATTTCGTGTGTTCATTTCTTCCCATCATGTGATCTCTCGGTTCGCTATATCACCTATTATTTTATAATTGCCCTAAATTTACCGACACACCGTCGCACTCCCTATATAGCTTTGGCTATCTAGTACTTCAATGAATAATTGCACACTGCTCAGTGTGAACTCTTGTGCATTGGATTGAATTGAACTAATGCTGCTTGACCTGACCTTGGGCGTGCGCGGTTCAAGGTTTGAATGTGGTGAGGCGATCTGATTTTCTCACAACTGTGCACGGAATCTGGGTCACTCCTCCTATTTTCTCTTGCGAAAGCACCCACTTTATGGTATGCAATTAAAACACATACGTTCTAACAAACAACTGGCACTAAATCTGCCAAAGTGCCCTAATTTGTCTATACGTAAATTTACTCTTCGATTTCCCATTTCGACTTCCAGTATTTCACCGTCGAAGTAATCTTCAATGAAATTGGCACTGAACTGACTTCATCTGGAAACCGCCTCAGCCTGAATCGCTGCATCCGCAGTTGTTGAGGGCCCTGGCCCTCGGAGAATCTAATTAGATCGGCAAACGCAGTTATTTGACGGTTATCAGTAGGTCATATAACATTCAAAGGCGGTTCATAGTCGGTTATTTAACCTCCAGATAACCGCAAAAACGGTTATGAAGCGGTTCCGATGGCGCAGATAACCACCGATTATCATAATAGGTGGTTTTGTGACGGTTATATAACCGGAAAACTCGTTTTTTGGACTGCGTGTGCTGCTATGGACTTCGGCTGTTTAGGTGGTCCCTTGCTACCGTTATTCCAGTACCCAGGACTTTTGAACATGGCGGTGAAGCGGGCTGCGTCTAGTGCCTCTGACGAATGTCATTTACGGCAATGAAAAGAATTATCCGTGCAGGAATAAGCCAGAATCTTATGGTTAACGGCGTGCTTGACCCGTTGTAGAATGGCCTCATTGTCCAACTGGCGCCGGGCAGCATAACAGGTCGATGGACAAGCGGAAAATGTCTGATTCAGGCTATCGTGACTTGCAGAAAACATTCATTCCGGTTAATCATCGCTTTCTGTTACGAAAATTGAAAGTCTCGGGTTTTTAAAAGAAGACACGTGACTGAGTGGGCACTTTCATGAAAGGTAGAGATAATAAATAAGGTTAGAGAGGGTGCATCCGAATCAACCGTAGTCACTGATAGAGTCTCTCAGTGTTCATTACTTTGTCCCTCGTTCCTCCGTATGAACGACCTCACTAAGATTGGGTGGATGATGTGAAAGTACTAGGATCGTTATGCGACGGTTGGTGGCATGGAGGGAAGGGCCTTAGGGGAAATTGCAGTATTTCAGGCTAAACAGTCTCGAACGACGCAGCGCACGAGAGGAGTTAATAGGGACGTACAGGATGGTTGATGGTCAACCGGGAGTACGAGTGGGACGGATGGAAGAGAAGTTAGGGTAAGGTCCAACAAACTAGAGAAGGTTCGTTGCATTACTGATCTCAGAAAATCGTCCAACTGTTTTGGGGTAACAGACCCTTGGAAAAAACTCCAAAAAGTTATGAGTGTTACCTCACTTACCCTCAAAAACAGTTAGCTTAGTGTTGGCAAACTTGTCTTCCTGAACTCCTGCGAAGTGTGACAGCATGCGAGGGGCACAGAACTTCATCCGAACCCTTTTGTAAGAAAGTCGTTCAACTGCAACACCCTTTCGGAGCTTAGCTGCTATGCCATCCGAAGGAAGCACAAGGGCTGGGTTGTCCAAGCCTAGACAGGGAAAGTCGAGAGGCAGAGGTCAGGTTTGAACCACGGACCTTCCGGTCAGTAAACTCGCGCCCTAACCACCGAGCCATCTCGCCCCAGAGGAGGAATGGCCGCAACACCCGGTAATCCCAGCTGGTCACCCATGCAAGTACTAACCGGGCCAAACGTTGCTTAACTTCGGTGATCAGATGGGAACCGGTGTTTCCAACATGGTATGGTCGCATTAGTAAGGAGTTGTCAGTTGACTTTTATTTGGGGAGGGGTAAGCTATGCAAGGAAGGCAATAGCTTGGATGCACGAGCGCCACTGAGGGCGCGACTGGGCCATGTCTGACAATGACCCACCAATGATGCGTCCCGTTTCGGGGTCCCCATCGAGGGAGGCGGCAATTACCAGCGCAGCTGCGTTTGCTGGTAAAAATTTTCATACTTCGCTGCCTGTTATATCCTCTTTGGTAATGTATCAGTCAGACTCGTTAATTCACCGGAATGGAGAAGACGAACAACTTCGAGGAAGTTATACTGCAAACAAGTGGATTTTTCCGTGATATGGAATTCAACTGAACCAGAATATAAAAAGAGCTAACAGTCCAACAGGATGTCAGTGAGAGGCTGCAATGTGGAAACAAGGTTTCAGTATACAAAACAAATCGTTAGCAAAGTGGATTTGTTCGTTTGGAGATAGTCCTCCTAACACTGCAAAGTCAATGACCTCCCCTGGGTCGTTACCACCCTTCGCGTCGTTGTGTGAAAAGAGCCTTTCGAGAAAGTCGGTCGACTGGCATACGGAGCACGTGGCCAAGCTAGTGCAACCTATGGAGTGTTACCAGTTCATCTATGGTGGACGAGGTATCTCTTCCGAAATCCATTCGACGTACTTCAGCATTACTAATCCAGTGTTCCCACCAGACTCGGACAATGGCCCGAAGACATCAATTGTCAAATACTGAAAGTCTTTTGACGTCCTTGGCGCGCAGCGGCTAGGTGTAGTGATGTGGAGCGCACTGCAGCATTGTAACCTCGACGCTTGACGGATAGGCTGATGTCACGCCTACGCCACAGGTGATACAAGTTCACGAAAGCTGTTCTGGCCTTCCCCAATAAGGATGGAAATATAATCTCTGGCGAGACCACCGGGACTGATGCAGCCGCCAAAGTAGATAAATTTGTCCACTACCCCATCCGCAAGCATGAGACTAGAGCCCAAGCCCACCCAGTCTTGCAGTAGAAATTTGCAGTTGTGAAGAGCATGCCGAACCATGAGGCAGAATTATTTAGCTTATTTAATGTTGTCTGCATTACAATGTCGTCAGATGCAAGAAGAGCTATGTCTGACACCACTTGAGTTGGTGAACTCAGGCTAGAGCTTCCCGTAGACATCCGCGGGAGTTGGCTCGTTAAGGAGGATCAGGGGACATCTATGCCTCGCACACACTGCCATTTGCCTGACGGTCCACAGAGTCAAAAGCAACTTTCAAGTCTAGGAAGACTACCATCGTTGGTTGCTGGAAGCAGTGTCGCTGTCCCAAAATCTATCGGAGGTTGAAAGTGAGACCGATGCATCCCTTTGCAGGACAAAACCCAGCTTGGTATTCACGGATCTGTCTCTCCCTGTGTTCAGTCAACCTTCGAAGGATAAAACCGGAGAGAACCCTAAATACCACATCTAGCATGCTGATACCACGGGGGTTTTCACACAGCGTCGGCGTAACCCTTTGCTTTCCTATATCCAGTCGATCGTATCAGTTGGTATTGGGCACGGCTGTTTCCGTAGCAAAATCCCTCTCCATCTCCTGGGCTTTCGATCTTGCCTTAGGCTGTTTGCTATTTGGCGTTTGAGGGATTTGCGTTCGCCGTCGTACTTATTGTCTACTGGTACGGATTTCCAGGCATCAATTAGGACCAGCGATCTTGACGATGTCCAGTGGTCATTTGATTGTATCGGGGAAGTCTGACAGACAGTACTAAACACCGCTAGTATAACTGCTTTCATATTTCGCCATGGTTCATCCACGTGCTAGCTACCAGTACAGTATTGATTTATTGTAGAGAGTTGTTGAGCTAGCTCAGATCGATACTGTTGAGCTATAGTGGTTCTTCGAAGATGGGGGATTGGTATGCTTGTTAACTTTCGAGGGCGTGAAGGGAAACGAACTGTCAGGTGTGCACGCACCGTGGAACGATCAGAATCAATTTGTGTGCCCCAGAAGGAACGGCAGTCTTGAATTGTTGCACTCCATCAATGGCTGATGGCCACGTGGTCCAACTGGGTCCACAGTCGCTTTGCTGCTGATGGCCGCTAGGTTACGCGATGCGAACGTTTATGCTGAAAGTTTGTACTGGCCGGAAAGTTGACGATCAGCACAACTGAAGGAGTCGCTCTCCGTTATCTATGCGACGAGCATCGACTCCGAATCGAGCTCCCACATGTGATTGCAAGGAGCTCAGACGACCGACTTGGGCATTCATATCGCCCGCAAGGGTCACAATGTCAGTGCTTCTTGCTCGACAAACGAGCCCGGTTAACTCTCGATAGAAAGTATCCTCAGCGTCAGAACTGTAGTCTGTTTAGACGTACGCCGATTCTACAAACAGGCAGTTTTTTATGTCGAGAGGCATTGAGCTGGACTGAGCTGGATCACCGAACGGCGCAAAGACGACTGTTCACTGAGAATGGGTGTAACTCTCACGCCATATATCCCACGAATCATGGCTTCTGGTTTACCGGACACACAGTGAAATGTGAAATAGCTGATTTCATTCTTGGTGTTTTGAAATACATTACCACTCTTGGGTCTTTTATGCGTGTTTCAGAGACACAGCATACGTCAACTTTAGGGGAGTATAAGGTCTCAACGAGTATTACCTCTTTGACATAGAACGGACGTTAAAAGCTCCAACGTAGAAAGGATCTCGTGGATTTGGCAAGATTTTATTTTGTTTATTGTTGTAGGCAGTGGAGTGCATAAGGCACATCGGTCAGATAACTGATAATCAAATGGCCCCGATTTTGTGGTGGGAAGGGGTTGGGGAGGGACTCGGTGGAAAAAAACTGTGCGGGTAAATAATACATCTCGTTTGCCTTAGACCGAGGAAGGGGGGTTGGTTGCGGTACCCCACCTTGAGCCTTTGACTCAAAAGTTTGACCCACAAGACAGTGGGAGGATGTAGGGTTTTGTTCGAGAAGCCTAACCGTAGCCTCTGACTTAAAAGTCTGACCCGCGAGACAGCGGACAATAGAGTTTTCTTGGGGGACCCTGCCGGGAGCCTCTGACTCAATGTTCTGATCCACTTGGCTGCAGCAGGCCGGCCTGGCCCGAGGACGCAGGGAGTAAGGCATTACTGTCTCACTCCTAATGCGGCGCGAAGCAGATGCCTTCTGAGCAGCACCGGACTCTTTGGTTTTAAAAGTATTTCGACCGTATTGAATAATGCGCCGGTGGTCACGCTCAACCATTGGGCGATCGGACTGTGCGGTTTTTAGGGTTGACCTCTTCTAACCCGTCCTCCGTCGGCGGAAGCCACCATCGCTGCCTCTACGAATATGGACATGCTAGTCGCCTGGGGGAAACACCTTACTGCCTTCACACTCCTATCGCTTAGGACAGTATGACTTTACCCCCAGACAGCCTCGTAGCGCGACTACTCGTAGTACGGGGTCCCGCTGTTCTTGGTCTGTCTGCTCCCCTTTAGCCTTCCTGGTATGGTTGCACCTTGTGGAACGAACTTCCATCCAGTGTGGCCTTCTAGATCATTCCAGCACTCAAGCCTAACCACCACGCCAGGGTGGTAGCCTTAAGTCAGGAAGGACGGCTCTACCACACAACGGCCTATTTAGTGAAACGATAACTCATATCTCTTCAACTAGGCGATGTCCTCTGCTACCTTCTACAGCTAAAAAAGGTGGCTTTGTATAATAGCTGTGATGTACCCATCGCCGAATCCTATGGTTGGAGCTTTGCGTTTCTTATCAAAGCGATTAAGTTTGCTGTTACCGTCTGTCCACCATATATTCCAATATCGGGCGATTTCGATATTCCACATGAAAAACCACACTCTTTTGTTTTTAAAGACGGCCTTGCATACTTAATGCTAACCAGATCGAAATAGCTCAATGTCTAAGGCAAGAGACTTCTGCCCAAATGGCCCGTGCTTCGAAAGTAATCCTTACTTCGCTTGAAACAACCTGGCATTGTCTCCATTTCATGCTTTCTTCGAGTTCACATCAGCTGTGCATCCAAAGAGGACACAGTGGAACGGTTATTATTATTACACCCCTGCACTCGATCAGGTAATCTGGATGGTCCTGACAGCTGTAACACCCTTTCGGTGCCTAGCTGCCATGCCACCCGAAGGAAGCGCGAGGGCTGGAATACTGCAAGGTTGTCCAAGCCTAGACAGGGAAGTCGATCGGCAGAGGTTGGGTTCGAACCATGGGCCTTTCGGTCAGTAAATTCGCGCCCTAACCACTGAGCCATCCCGCCCGCTGGTCCTGACTACCCCAACCCGTAAAGAACTATGGGATGTTGTGTTGAACCATCGAGTGGAGGCGTCTCCACTTGATTGGATACCTGTTGATAGTCACCTCTGGCAAAGTCTTCAAAAAAATCTTGAGGAAGTGAGATGGTCCCTTCTTATTGCTTATGCCCCGACGGACTGTAGCTCTAAATTTACTGAGGACAGTTTCTATAACACTAGGTATTCTTTTACAGTGGACTAAAAGCTCAGACGTCGTTGTGGATGCTGGTGACGTGAACTCTCGGATAGGTAGGCTTGGTGCTGCTGAAGCCCAATTAAGTGATCGTCTTGGGTTGGGCACGAGATGCTCGAACAACAAGGATTGCCTACCGCGGATGCGTGCAGCTCACAGACTGTCCCTGTGCAGTGCCAACTTGTGGGACCGCGGAAATAGTATGACTACTTGGCAACCACCAACGAACCAGCCCCGAATCCGATAGATCACATTGACATCCGTTACTGGTGTCGAGGTTCAGTTAACCTGACGCTTTTTCTGGAATACATGTGTGAATTTTGACCATCGCTGCTTTTCCTTGGGTTTTTCCAGTCTATACAAAACCCGTACACTTCGCTTAGCTATCGAGAAGACTGTGGACCCAGAAATCAAACAAACCTATCTAAATCGTCTCCTCCAACGCCTGTCTGCTAGTGCATGTTAACGGTCAATGAAGATAGATATCCAAAGCGCTACTGGTTGCGAGGGTCGAGTGGTTCCAGGTCGAGATTAGAAGGAAGACAGATTAGATGGGCGTAATGTACGTTTTAATAGTCTAATAACTGTAGTACATGATCTGAAACTATAGAGTGAGGATTACGAGTTAATGGTGTATGAAAGGCATGGTTTACATAGTCATGACATACTCCCTGCCCTGGAATAAGTGTGTACTTTTGCAGCGAACGAGTGTAAAAACAACAAAAGCTGTGGTAGTTACGGGCAGTCGTGCACGCCTCTCTATTGCGCAGATTATATGGGTGAGTGCGCTGTTGTCGTGTAAGAATATCCAAGTGATTTCCTGGGTCTGCGCTAGAATGGGATGATGAGGCATCGTTAACAGGCAAGATTTCAGTTTCTGAGCAGTCACGGTGGACTGATGATGTGTGAGGTTCCTCTTGTTCGACTGTATGCACTGGTTCCAGTTCTGTGTCGGAACTATCGGATGTCATGCCGTTGCCTTTAGGAGCCAAGTGATGTAAAGACACGCTTTCGTGTTTGCCATCTGGACGAACTACGTGGGCGTACTGTGGATTACAATAGACGAGCCCCACTTCTTCTACCAGAGGGTCATATTAAGAGACTCGATCATTGAGTTTAAAAGGACTGGCCCTGGGACAGTAAGCCAGGTAGGTAGGAAGACACTGTTAGCTGATCGTCGTGTGAACGGCAGGAAACGTCCATGTGGGATACAGTTGATACTAGTACATAACAGGAACCTGATACAGTGGAGAGCATCAAGAAGGACAACCTCCCAATGTGTGGTAGGCAAGGCTCGTGATTTTAGAGCCAGGCAGGTGGTCTTCCAAGGGGTACCATTAAGTCGTTCAACCTGACCATTACATTGTGGATTATATGCAGCGGTGAGACTAGTGGCAACGTCTTTATCGAACAAAAACTGTTTGAGTTCACTTGACATGAACGCAGAACCGCGATCTGAGTGAATATAAGCGGGCATACCAAAGAGTGAAAGCAGTTGATTCAAACAACGAATCACAGTGGAAGAGGACATATCGGCGCAAGGTTAGTCAAAAGGGAATCGAGAGTACTCGTCAACGATTGTTAAGAGGTACTTTTTACGAGTGTTCAGGGAAGTGGGCCTTTAAAGTCAATACTAATTCGTTCAAAAGGTTGTGTGGCTGTGATAAGCTGGCCACGAAAAGTGTCAAAATTTTTGGGTTGAGTTCAGATCATGTGGAACAGTTAGAGACCACACGTCGGATATCGCTGGCTGAAAAAGGAAGGTTCTTAGAGCGAACAAAGTGTGCAAATCTCGTGACCCCGGGATGGCATAATATGTTGTGAAGCTCTTCAATTTTTTCCGTCCCAGCATTGTTGGCACAAAGGTTACGAGATAGGGCATCGGCAACGCCGTTGTCCCTTCCTGGTCTATAGACGATGTAGTTGTACCCTTCCAATTCGACTTTCCACCGTTCACTGTCGTCATTCTTTATTTTACTCTTGTTGGTTCCCGTGCATAAATTCGACCGTAATCAGTCTGCCGAGGAGATAGTGGCGCCATTTGCGGGTCGCTTCCACGATAGCATGTGCTTCTTTTTCGACAGCAGAATGATTTTTCTTGCTTGCAGTCAAGGTCCTGGAGAAGAAGGCGACCGGCCGGTTACCCTGGCTCAGGGATGTACCAATAGCGATGTTGGACGCATCGATTTCGACGACGAGAAGGATGTTGTAGTTGGTAGTAACGACCATCGCATTCTCCAATTCATGCTTAAGGTTCTCAAGTGCTGTTCACTCTCTGGAAGCGGAAATTTTTTATTTTTAACCAAAGGATGAATCTTGCCAGAAAACGCCGGTATCCAGTGTGAGTAGTAGGCGAACGGGCCAATGGCTTTTTGCTGCGATTTTCTGTTCTGTGGAATTCGGAGTTCTCTTATAGGGCACATACGTTCTGGGTCAGGTTTTATGATACCTTTGGAGACCTTGTAACCCAAGAGAGTAATCTCTTCAGTTGCGAAGCTGCTTTTTGTGTCGTTCAAAGTAGTGTTGTATGTTTTAGCGAGATCGAGAAAATGCCTGAGATTACGGTCATGTTCATATCTCGTTTCACCGCATACAGTAACGTTATCAAGGTAAGCGAATGTGTCTTTCACCTGTTCGGATTTGATGATATTGTTTGACGTTCGTTGGAACCCCGTTTGTCACTCCGAAAGTAATGAGCCGAAACTGGTATAGGTTCCCGCCTGCTTCGAATGCAGTGAGCGGCTTGTCCGACTCGATTATTGGAACCTGATGATATGCACTCTGGAGATCCAGTGTACTGTAGACGGTGTAGCGTGCGATGGTTTCAATCATTTGATCCAGTCTTGGTAAAGGATAAGCGTCAAGGTAGGTGAAGCGATTGATGGTCTGGCTGCAGTCTATGACCATGCGTCTCTTGTGGTTCGTACTTCGCGTTACGAACACTTGTGCTCTCCTTGGGAAATTCGATGCTTCGACTATGCCGTCGTTGAGCATTCGGTCTGCTTCGGTTAGTATGAGTCGTTCGTCTTCCAGTGTATGACGACGAGATTTCTTGGCGATCGGTCTGTATTTCGCAGCGAGGTTAGTGAATAAAGATGGAGATTCCAGTTTCGCGGATTTTACGCCACATACATTTAGGGTGCCCCGTTGGCCACCGAATGGAATTTCAACTTTATCATGTAACTCCAGGAAGTCATGTCTGAGAAGGATGTCTACACAGAGGTTCGGTAATACACGAAGTTTGAACCGTTCGTATGTAGCATCCTTGCACTTGCAAGGCGATAACCTTTGGTAGAACATGAATGTATCGTTGATGCCATTGTTATCACAGAATCGTACGGAAATAGTTTCCAGTTATGAGTTTGTAGGACTGATGAAGAAACGGAACTCCTAGGGCTGCGGTATCAATAAGAGCTCGGACAACAACGCCGTTGACCAAAATATTTGTTGTAGTTTTAGATAGGCAATTGGCAGCAGCGGCACAGAATAACGAAGAGCTTGAGGAGTCTTGAGCTGAACCCACGTGATATTTCGGGGTTTCGGACCTACAGACGTGTTGGAACTGCCCTATTTTCCCACCACTTTTGCACACTGATTTTTTGGCGGGACACCACAAAAGAAACCGTCGTTTCGGGATTAACAAAGGACGAAGGGGTAGACACAGAACAACTAACGGATTGTCTGTATGATTGTGGTTGTTTTTGTGCAAGTTCGAGAGCTCATGCGGATTCGTCAGCTTTGTCTAGGTCCAATTCATGCCACGTTAGCAGTTTCTCCCGAATGGTATTCGACTGCATTCCGGTTATTCAGGTATCCCGGACTGCTTCGTCTGTTTGTCCCACAGCAGCTACTGCTTTGAATTCACAGTCTTCAGCAAGTGACTTCAGTTTTTTGCACAAACTGGTCAACATCTTGACCGGGTTCTTGTTTGTATGTAGCTAAAAGGGGGCGTGCATACACGATATTTTTCGGGCGAATATAAAGTTTTTCCAGTGAGGTTATCGCAGAATCGTAGTCGCTACATTCTGCAATGAAGTCATACACTGTATGGTCAATGTGACGTATGAGAGTTCCCAATTTATTTAGACCTTCAGGCTTGATTGTAAGCTTTGAAGGTACGGAACCAATGAGTCCATCGTTTCGTGCCATCTGGTGAGTGAGGATCAAAAACCGTGGGTCAGCGAATATGATCCATTTCTTCATCGGACGATTAAATTGTTGCGAGAGTCGATTGGTTACCGGTCGAGATTAGAAGGAGGACAGAATAGAAGGGCGTAATGTACGCTTTAATAGTTTAATAACGGTAGTACATGAGCTGAAAATATAGAGTGAAAATTACGAGTTAATGTTGTATGAAAGGTATGATTGACATAGTCATGACACTACGCAATACCGGAAATTCCACCTGTGGTATAACCCAGCCAACCTCATCCAGTCACTGGATTTCTGATAGGACCGTCGTTTCGCTGGATGCCCACAACGACAACTCAACTGGACGCCAGGTTAAGCTGAGTGTCCATGCAGGCCGGGAAGTCTGATGAGTCCGAATGGCAGAAGAAATGCATGTTGTGGAAAATGCTGGAAGCTACCGCAGGTTGTCCCACTGGATTCGTCCGACTGGTCCTCTGAAGCCTGTTGTCAGCCAAACCAACAAGGGTCACAATGTTTCTCTGATATTCAGCAAAGGAGTACGTTTGGGCCTTTGGGCACAATATTTCGAATACAAATTCGATTGGCCACTTGTTAGCTCCAGTCCGGACTGTCGGCAGGTAACAGAAACATGGATCGTGAATATGAAGTCCCTTTCAGTCCTAGAATTGTCTGATTGCATGTCCCTACTCAAGCGTCATCACGCTGGCCACCTTCCACATGTCCTGTTCAAGGACAGTGGTGAATTCCTCAGCCAGTGTCTGTTTAGTCTATTTACACTTATCTGGGTGGAAGAGACTGTTCCGGACAACGGGTTAGTCGCTAATGGTATCTATGTTTGGAAAAAGCGCTCGCGATGTATGTAGTGGCCGTAGAGGCGTCAGTTTAAATCCAGTTGTGACATGACTTGTGGCCTCATCGTACGGTGGGACACGAAACCTTGACCAAACGGGATTTGGATCAAGTAGAGGCTGCGTCGACGACATCCTCACGCTCCGTCAGGTGTTAGGGCAATACCATATGTACAGACGACCCACGATCAAAAGGGTGTTCGATTCTGTCAGTCGGTCAGTGCTGCTTATTACACTTGCTCAACAGAGTATACCCCAGATGTTTGTGGACATAATCCGGTCCTTAAATTCACGCTTCTGGGTGTATGAGTGTATGGTGAGCTTTGTAGGATCTTCCTGTCAAAAGTGGTGTCCAATAAGGATGTTTGCTCCCTCCATTCTTCATCATCAATGAACTAATGAGAGGAACATTGCAGTGCCTTCAAAATCGTTACTGACGTAAACCTTATCGATCTCGTTCTTATCTGTGAAGATGAAGGCCGAGGACAGACACTATTGAATAAAGTGATAACCACCATCCCGTCTTATTGCATGCCTCTTGCACCTTCAAAGTGCAGAGTCATTCTTCAGAGCATGCAATCCCTGAACGTACCCCTTGCAGTTCAGCGAGAAGCACTGGATTTGTGGAGATTTTTTTTACCTACTTCGGCAGTTGTATTTGCTCTGATAGAAGTGTGTCTAATGAGGTCAGTGCACGAATCTCAGTGGTCCCGATCATGTCTGCTAACCTTCTTCACTTGTGGTGTCAAAAGGGCATACAGCTGTATCTCAAGGGTTCACATGACCCTCAATCTGTCTACCTGGAGACAACGGACGCTATGGTGCGTAACTGCCGTCAGTAACGTTCGTGCTGTATGGTTGTCTGATTGAGTGTTGGAAGTATACGCACCTCGGATGTTTGCTATAGGCTAGCCCTCCCTCCTCGGTTTCTTTCTTCTCATTATAAGGCTTTGTTGGAATAAATTGATATGGTTGTAAGGCAGTCAAGCACCGGTGTCCTCATCTGATGTTGCTGTCAGTGATGTTGATGAGGATGAGGATAACAAGGGTTACGTGTACCATGCTAAAGTAAAGGCTGTATTGTTGTACGGTTTGGGAGACATGGCCTCTGGGGACAGATGATGCTAGGCCTCTGCAGGTTTTCGATCACTGATGTCTCAGGACTGTTACCGGGGTCGGATAGCATCAACAAATCCATAACATTGTAATTAAAGAACGGGTGCTTCGTTGTGCGGCAGGTTATTCAGTCGCGAAAAACATCTAGCACCATCAGCTGCGATGGCTCAGTCATGTGTTACGAATGCCAGTTTCTTTTCAGACCGTCGTTCAGTCACAAACATCAATACTGATGTTGCTGATAATGACGGGTTATGGGGAACAAAGGTAAATCAATCTGAACGAAGTCATCCAGTCCTTTGGCATGTGCTTCGCACCCACAACGTGCACGTTCGTGCTGCGGGATATACAGTAGTTGATCATGCAGTGAATCACCAATGTTCTCCTCCGGCGTTGCTGTCAATGATGATGAACCCATGTTTTATTTTTGTTTCAGTGAACTACACATACCGGCAGTTAACTGTACGGAAGCTATCTCAATGGTTCCGACTTTTCAGTTGCTCTTATAATCGCCACAACTGCTATGACCGATTCGGGTTCCCTTCCGAATTCCTCGCAAGCGTCAGAGGCAAATCAGCATCAACTGACAGCTAGTCTCACCTCCACTGATTTATCGGACCCGACTTTTCAATGTGGTTTACTCACCTGGCGACCCCGGTGCATTCAAGGCGCTACAAATATCCGGGTATTTCTAGCTGCAGCCTGTTTCATTTCGTGCCTACAAGCCGCGTTTTCTGGCTACTGTGCTTCACAAGTGACCACACTGGAGAAGCGTTTCGCGGTAGGCAGTAGTGTTATTGGCGCGGTGAATTCATTCTTCGAAGTTGGATATATAATTTCTGTGATTTTCGTCAGCTATGCAGGTAGTCGGGGCCATGTGCCGCTTTGGATTTCTATAGGATTGTTTGTGATGATGGCCGGTGCCTTGCTCTGGTCCGTGCCGCATTTCCTGTTTTCTTACAAGGCCCAGGGAATCAGTACATCCGGCGCCACCGCCAGCATCAGCGTCACGGGGGAGTCGTTGTGTTTCCAGAACTTCAGCCAAAAGGTTACTGCCACCGAGTGTGATGACGAGGAAACCTCTGGATACGGATTTTTACCCATTTTTTTTCTTGCTCAACTTTTCATTGGTGCCGGATCAAGCCCTATCCTGACTCTGGCTCCTCCCTTTATTGATGATCATGTGCATCCGACCAAGGCACCGCCTATGATAGGTTAGTTTCACATGCTTTTGTTTTGTTCATTCTGTAGGTTGATGCATGAGGTCAGGTTTGGTTTGGTAAAATACCGTTTCTTCACAATCTCGTTGTCTAATTTGTCGGACCTTTTGAATGGACGGTACATCTCCTCTCCGCCCACGACGTTAACATATGCCGTTTAATCAAATTTACGGTTTCATAGCAAATTAAAATAGAGTCTAACAAGGGTCCGGTCATTTTCTGGTCAAGGGCTTACATTCGAATCCCAATGTACTGTCTGGTCTGTAATTTCACATGTGAACCAAAGAAGCAATGGTGGCCGGTCAATTTCGCGGTGAGATCAATAAGCTCGAGAAAGCTCACGCGCTAGCAGCAACCGAAGTGGATACTTTTGGAGAGGGAAGTAGCTGTGTACAACCTTTCTTCAGGTAATCCGTGTTTTCGACCAGCCAACCTGTTCGTCCACACGCTTGTTCCAAAGGTAACTGTGTTGGTTAACAAAAATGTCATGGTATTCTGATATTCTAACTTGCAAGGCCGGGAGTTGCTCTCCTCCAGACCTCAACCCATCGATCGACTTAAAATGCGAGAATCTGAATTGTTTGGATCAACGTTACCAGGATGGGATTTCTGAGGACAATAATGATGCAACCATGTGATGTGAG
This sequence comes from Opisthorchis felineus, assembly GCA_004794785.1. Lineage (NCBI taxonomy): Eukaryota > Metazoa > Platyhelminthes > Trematoda > Opisthorchiida > Opisthorchiidae > Opisthorchis > Opisthorchis felineus. The sequence continues at coordinate 289,964 of SJOL01006437.1, forward strand.
TTTAACTGTTGTAGTAGTGCTTGTTCTTGGGTAGAAAAATGTAACGACTCGTTCACAAATCCAAAGACTGTCGCTCAAGGACAGCCTGTCGTTGTAAGTGATTTCTTCTTGGAGATCATACCGGATAGGCTCGTGTCCAAAATATGGCTAATGGCTAGCTAACGTTATCGTCATTCCATTTTGTAAGTGTGCGCGCCGTGGATTCCGCACAGAAAACTGTACACACCAACCAAATTTAGGCTCTCAGTCTCATTTTTTAACTGTTTCACCTCTAATTCGATCTGTGATAGAGCTGCAAAATTTCTCCTGATTCTTTATATAAAAAGCAGGAAAAAATATAGTAAACATTTATCCGGTTTATGGCTTAGGCTTCAGCATTTCCATTCTGTCATAGTAAAGTTACTTTGATTATCCGGGTGATATAAACACTTGATATCTCCGATATGTGGAATTCATGTTCGGACAGGCTGTCCCGTTGGCCGCAATGGTCGTAGTTTGGTTGATTTTTTCCCGTCGTTCCAATAACATGACGTTGCACGCAAGGACGACTGTTTTATCTTTGCGTCAACGTTCATATGCAAGAGATATCAATACATATGAATGACTGATCGCCTTCTGTCAGTACTGTCCAATTAGGAGGTAGTCAGGTGGCAGGTTGGTCCTGAGAAAAAAAAACCGTTAGTCACCTACATTACCGTGTAATCGCGTTTGTCTCCAGTGAAGTGTGCTTTTTGACCCTCTAGACCTGTATTACAGCAGTTTTCGCTAAAATGGGATCTACTTTCCACCGCACGTCGAATTGAAGGTGATGATGTGTCAGGGATACCAGGTTTTAGTATAGTACATTAACCTAGCTCTTGCCGTAAGAGCATATGAAAGATGGCTTCCTGAAAGGACTCATCTCATCAATGGGTAGTGGTACTGGATGACATGGCTCAATCACACAGTCGGTGACGCTCGTGCCTCAAGGCTATCGCCTTCAATGTGTAGCTGCCCAGTTTCCTGTTCCCTCGGAGCAATATATACTGGGAATTAACTGATCGTGCCGTCGCCTCCAATGGTTGGCTCTGTCTCCCACGCTCTCCCATTTTCTGGTTACAAAAATTGTAGCAGCTGGAACCAACCTACCCTTGGTATATGGTTTTTAGGTGATGAACCGACTAACCAACTCACAACAATTAGCATATTTCCAGATAACTTTGGCTCGGATACCCAACTCTAAGCCGTTTATCATGTACGTCCATTGATCCATTCGGTGGGCTGAGCAGCTGGGTGGTAAGCATATCATGTTATCACAGACCCCGTCCCAAATTGGGACGAATAGCTGTTCCATGCAACTATTATTGCACCAGTCGACGAAGCAAGATGTCATTATATCACTGCAGCCATAGCGAACATTCGGTAACACTGTGGTATAATCACAGCGGATATCACAACTACCTTCCAGTAGTGTAAACTGATCTGTATGGAGTATTTGTTTAGCAAATCGAATGTTGGATTTGCGGGAGAAGAAATTTCTCAATCCGGAGGAGGAGCTGGTTCAAAGAATCCAGGGCAGGGAAATGTTCTACCTGCCATGCACACACTTTGCCATATAGTAGCTCTGTTCCAACCCGTCGTTTATGATAACGACACTGTTATGATATATTGTAAAGTCGATTTGGGTGCTCACCCACTCACTTATCCACACATTAGCAACAGTTTCTTCAAAATCGCCTTCGACCCTTATTGCTACCACCTACCTTGACTTTTCTGAAGTCCTACTGAATAGGGTGCGCTGAAAAAAGCGGCCGCAGTTGTCTGGAAATTCGTGTAATTTGGCATACGTTAATCCCATCAAGAGAAGTTCTCTTGTGAATGGTCATTTCTCTAGAGGGGCCAAACGGCCCATTACCCCTTGACGTCCACTCATTGGGGTATGACTGTATCCTGTGTTTCTTCGTCCCGCTCTTCTAGCTTTATTGTATTTATTTCAGACTGATAAATGTCAAGCTGCTACCGTGCCAGACTGCGGGTCAAGCAAAATTCAGTCATATCCAGAAGAATTACAATGGCGGGAGTAGTGACATTGGTCACTGTTGAGTGACTGTTGATTAGAAAATCTAGGACAATGACATAATCCCTTGTAATTGTGGTGTTTCTTCATGGAGAGAAACTCTGCGGCCTCTGGAATCAAAAAGTATCCTGTCTGTTTCTGATATTTGGTTTCCTTTTTGGAGATTCTCTTGTTGAGGGCAGCAATGGGCTAGCTTCATTCATTATTATCCTTGTGTCTTCCTACTGGTACAGTTCATACGTGAATTCCGTACACTTGAACTTCTCACCTCCTCTAGCTTCACAATACGCGGCAGCTGCAATGGGACCGGTGCTTGGTTTTGCCCTCGGTGCAACGGTTCTCCAATATCCAGCTGAACTGTTCACCAGACCGTTTATGAAACCAGACGATCCTGAATGGATTGGAGCCTGGTGGCTTGGGTTCATCATTTTAAGTAAGTCATTGCGTCGTTTGATGCAGACTTCACACCTCTGAATCCGATTGTTTCATGCCTGTCTTCCGTGCCGCTTCAGGTCGATGTCTTTGCGGTCTGCTGTTGGATTCAGGTCTTGTTGTAAGTGTATTTCATGAAATGGTTATGCATCCGACTGGATTGGAAAAAAGTCCAGGGTTAGTAAGACCCGTTTGTTTCGGGTGGTCGGTGATAGCTGTTTTCGCTATTCCAAAGTAACCCTTCTGGAGCGATCTTGGGACATGTTTGGATACACGCCTGCCCAAATGCATCTTCGTCTTGCCAAAGTTTGTTTCCTGAACCTGGCAGATCACAATGACAGAACTGAGGTGAAGTGGCACTGGTCGGCGGTCGGTTTGCTGCACACATGATGGCCATTTATTCTGGGCCGCCCTTCTCTGGACCCCTTTTGAACTCGTAACTTGGAGTCGCCTATACTCCCGAGTGGCCGGACAAAATGCTGTGGACTAGAGGCGGGATACGTTTGGCCCCGAGAATTCGCGTATTTCAGACTGTTATCCATGCAGTGTTCAATTGCAAAGGCTACAGACAAATTAACGTTGCTCGGAAGCTTGAAGTATTCAACCACTAGTGTTTTTGATGCATTCTTAAAACGAAGGCGAGATAATGTAAAACGAGGAAGTTCGATGGATGTGCTTCAGTATTCGGAGAGTTCCTAACCTCGCACAACGATCTCGACTCCAATCAGAGTCGCCAAGATAGTGAAATAAACAGTTACATTCTTGGTACCATTACTCTGTTCTGAATGACGCTGGCCTCTGGGTGTCGGTACTGCTAAAGAGCACGGAACACCTAGGCATACGGTCTACCTACGGTGTCTACCGTTAGAACCAGAAATGTATCACAGTGAGTGAGAAAACGTCGTTCCTGGAAGCCTGTCCGTCGCAGAAGATGGTCAAAAATTATGAAGTACAGTTGTAGTTTTCAACAATTATTCAACTGTCCAGTCACTCAAGGACTTAAGGGGACTACGCTGAGTCGTAACTAATTGTTAGATTAGCTTGCCGTGCTGTGCTGATCGAAATCCTAACTAGAAGGGACTGGATGAAAAAGCCTAGCTCCGCCTAAGTTGCCCCTGCCCACTTCCATAGTTTTCTGCTGTGTTGGGACTACCCGAGTCAGATTGCACCTGGGCAGTCCATCAGCTAGGGCAGCTAAGCTGGCCTGATCTGAGTAATCGTTTTCATCCATTTGATGGGCGTCTTATCCAGCCTTGCTAGTTTTCTCTAAACAATGTTCGTTTTTAGACGTAACACTACTCATTTCTTTTTTGGCCACAGTCAGACGCGGGTTGGATGAAAAATGGCGTTCAGATGAGCGACAAGCTGACTTTTAACACGAAAACTTGTATGTACCATCATTCTTTGTAGATGGAAGTATTTTGTACCTGGGTCGGATTAACACTGGAACAAATGCCCATTAAATGCTGTTTTTCCCGCTATATTGACTTTTAACTTGTGCCAGCTACAACTGTGGGTACACAGCTATTGAAAACCACGTATAAAATATGGGGTTGTTCACATAAGGGTGACTTGTAAGTGTGTATTGGAATCCGACTCTTAGCAGGTCTCGGCATGTATGCCTACAGTAACACATCCAACCACTTCCAAACTTTTTACATCACCAGTTGAGATTTCATCCCGTCAGTTAAGCCAGTCGATGCTAAAAAGCCGAGAAGCACCACACAGCTGTTTCATCCTTACTGCGAATCATCATCAGTGTGCATCTCACGAAATTCCAGTGGAGAGTGTTGAATCCGCGACACTTCGGCTAGTAGTTTGAACACGGTTCAACCACGGGTGGTAGTGATTTACTCGCACTTAGACAGGACATAGTGCCACATTACGTGATCGCGTATTGACTGGCTCCTCCGGTGACGACTTATCAGGTGAAAATTACACTCGTCGTGTGAATTATTCTCCCTTCTGTGCAACTTGTAATTCGTTGGTAATGTCAGGAAATTTAGAGAATTTAATAGTGTTTTCATCTATTAAGTGAAGCCAATCCGAAAAGCCCTGTACAGCTGTTTCATCCTTATTAGGAACCAGCAACAGTGCACGTATCCCCGCGAACTCCCGGCTACTAGTTGGAAAACCTAACCGTCCAACCACGAGCAGCTGATCAACAATGTGATTAACTCGCACTTTCTATCGCTCCGTTTATGCACAAGCTCCAGTGTTGACAGGCTAATATGTGTCCGATGCCAGCCAACCATTCCTTATATGGCATCTTATTTCAAATCCTCCAGGAACAGGTAAATTTTTTATCGTAGCAGAAAGGATGGAAAGTTTCTTTCTATTTACATCTCCCAATACATGGTTGTATTAGGGAGGGAATCTTTACAGTATCAACCGTGAGCAAGCCGGAGTCCTGTACCTAGTTTCGCATGTCACAAGTGACGTGTCTCAGCACATAAATTCTACTTGATGAATTCCAGCGCCGCATGATAGCAGGAACACAATCTGAGGGGGAGGGGGCTTTTGTAGGCCACTCGCCTTGTTGGATCTGTTGAGTGTCAGGTTTTCGATGTACGCTTGGGAGTATAGTGTGGCATGGCATAGTATGGTATAGTGTAGTATAACGTGGCGTAGTATGGTACAGTGTGGTAGAGCTCAGTGTAGGGTAAAATAGGGTAGGATAGGAAGTGACAGCATAGACTCTTCGATAATGCTGACTTGTCCAGCTGTTATGTGGGAGTAAGGGAATACTATTTGTCTACGAACGGTGTTCAGGACTGATGGCGTATTATTAGTAAAATAAAACTACAATGTGCGCCCTTGGGGTCAGTGACCCAGAGTATGAAACGTCTACAATGACGGATGATTGGTAGACAAACTGGTGTCAATTTGGCGCCATGTATTTCAGAATTGGGCGATAGCATCAGGACCAGGTATCTAGCCGCCTGCGCACCACATTGATCCGCACTCCTTTGCTCTATGGCTCTTCATTGTCTTGGGTAGTAAGTGTGTCAAATGGCGCTAAAGTTTTGACGGACACTTGTTGCGTGTTTCCATAAAGGTGTCAGGTATTTGGGCAGGAAAACACACTTCATTCTATGGAGCTATCAAACACGTTGTTGTTTTTTAATTTACAAAGACTTCAACAAAATACACGGTTTTCATCAGCTGGAACAAATGTGTTGCGCTGTAATTTCAATTTTGAGGGTCTTGACGACCAGCCAAGTTTAACTTCATTTCTCTACTCTGTCTACAGGCATTTTGGTCTTTATTGGGGCAGTCATCTTGCTACTGTTCCCTCGCCAACTACGTGGGCTCCCAGGAGGATCGGGTAGAAAGCGCCCGTTGGTCGAAAGACAGATTTCAGTGCAAGAAAACGGATCGGCAAAACCAGACGGTAAGTGTGATGACAAGTCCTGTGGTGGTCACTCCCTTGTTCCTTCAACCAACTTCAGTTCTCTTCCACGAAACTCACCTACAGAATCCCGCTACAGCACTTTTGGTCGAGAGTTGTTCGTTATTTTCTCATCCATTCGACATTTTTGCCATTTTCTTGAGGTCGACTATTTTTCTGTTTTTGCCGACCGCAAATCTTTACCTTCCGCCCTACAGGCCAAATCCGACAAATTAGGCGAAGTTGGTTGAAGAAACAAGGGAGTGACCGCTACAGTTCTTACCTGCACTTGTTTATTGATCGGTTGGCTGATATCACCGCTCTGTTTCGTTTGTGTTTCCACTTAACCACCACCCGCTAAAGCAGTCCACAGCGTAGCACCCAAGAGATCCCGTTCAACTACAAAAGAATGCGGAATCTCTTCCTCAAGGAGAGATCTTTTCCGCATGTACTCCTCTTGAGAGGGCTAATCTACTTCATTTCGTCACTATTCCCTTACAAAGCTACGGCTTTGTTGCAGTCTTTTAGAAACTGGAGACTTGGTTATACACCTGTTAGTCGTACCACTCGTTTGTTAGAAGGGGATGATAAACGTGGGGTCTTATTCAGCCTACGACTAATCAAGAGATCCGATTAACCTATTCGCACAAGTGAGCGTCTCTTCATCCTAGTTGTTCGTTCTGCAAGAGATGTGCCGTTCCCACACCCTTACAAACGTATCTGTTAGGGTGGGGGTGGTCGACCCGACTTTGATCCTCTCCGTGCCCATCATGCACTCGGAAATGTAGTTGTTGCGGCGGGTTTTGCGACCGGAGGCTTCGAAAGGTGATAGAAGGCTTGCGAGAGAAATAATCGTAAATATATATGGGGAACTTCCGACAGACGGAGGTCAATCAGCTGCCACATCTGTAGGCCCCTTGTGCATCAGCCCTAAGCTGATGCCTAAATGCATGTCGTTTCAATGGGGTTTGGGGATTGGACCAGAGGATAGTAGCTTAGAAACTCAAACCACTAGCAGACGCCAACGTGGAGAATATAATAACTGCCGGCGAAATGAAATCTGCTCTGAATGTTGTGTCGGCTGTGCTACAACGAGAGCTGCCCCTGTGGAAGCAAGAAAGGGATGTGCCCCGTAGCCACAGCGCCAAACCTTTTTTCCCGCCTCATCGCCTCATCCTTTACCTTGCAAGAACCCTAGACCCCAATACAGCCAATCATTTTCATCATCATTATCAGCTCTAAGAACCGCGTACTTGTTGTGCAGTGGTTCTAGCTGCCACAGTTTCGTTCACCAGTAGTTTGGGGGAGTGGGGTAGGTAGCTGTGCGTTGGAGGCGGGGGCTGACATAACTGATGCGTAAATACAGGATTGTCAGTGGACTTTTAATTGGGGGGATTGGGAAGGGAGCTATGCATTGAAGGCAATAGCTTGGATGCACGAGCGCCATTGAGGGCGCGACTGGGTCATGTCTGACAATGTCTCTAACCAGTAATTTGTCCCGTCTCGCGGTTCCTATCCAGGGAGGCGGCAATGACCAGCGCAGCTGAATTTGCTGGTAATGGCTTTCATACTTTGGTTACAAGCCATTGTTTGACCTCCCCTGGCTAGTTTCCACTCTTCGCATGGTTGTGCCAATATTTCTGTACATACGCCTACAGCCCTCAACGTCCTCTTCCCATGAATGGATCAGATACGTTTTACTTTTCGTATTTGCCCTGCATACATTGCTGTCGTCATTCTTTATACAATTTGGTACCCACTCTATGCTGAATAGTACCTGTTAAAGGACTCACTGTCGGGACTCCCCGAAGATAAGCAAGAGTTATCCATGCCATACCATTCATTTAACTTTATTAAGATTGTTCCCTTCTCTGTATAAGTCGGTATCAACGATGTTACGGGCGGCAGCGGCCCAGGGGTGACCGTCCGGAGTGAGAACTGAATATACTGAAATCCAATTCTTCCCCCCATGCTGAGCGCTGTGAACCGGTCGCAAGCCGAACCGTTTCGTATCTGTCGTGACAGTATTGATCCACGTTTCTAGTTGCCCACCTGAATTATGTTGCCACGCAGGGATCGGTGACAGTTCTGTCTCGGTTTTTTGGCATAGTCGTCGTCGTTGCCGGATGCAGTGGCCACTTATTCAGTCTTCTTGTACTTCTGGTTGTTCCCACTGTTGATCCTTTCTTCGAAAAGATTTCTCGTCAATGTGTTTCGTAACTATCACGATAACGATTCGAGTCTTTTCCCCTTTCTCCCTGTAACTCCCGTCTGTTCAGGGCCTATGAGCATCTCTAACCAGTTGAATATGATGGCTCAGTCCACATCGGAACTGCACAGCGAACTACCGGTAGGTGTATGTCTGGTTTCGATCTCTGCTACTGTTTTCGTTTTCCAGGTTTGGTCTGAAAGTTTCAACGACTGGGTTTTTCTACCAAATTCTGCTCGAGCGTGGTGCAGCAAAACCCACCTTTACTGCTTCACCACCTTGGTTCAGTAGATAACATCGAAGCATGTAAAATCCCGCGAGGGACGTGGGGATCCGTTAAAACGGTCTACTAGCATGTCCGTTTCAACCTGTGATTGTCCATATCCTCGCATTCTCACAGCGGAATATTATTCTTAACCGATTTCGCCCGCATGTCAAAATAGTGTGACTGCTGTCATAAACATCTGTCTGCTCTCTTTTCGAGAACCAGCGATTCTCCGTAAACAGCGACGATACTGCAGCATCTGTTCCGTTGTTATTCGGCACAATAGCCACAATTGCAATCACTTGATTTTTTCAAATGACGAACGCTAAACAAACACGACATGACTCGAGGTCACTGCGCAATGGCAATCATTTACGAGAGAATGACCATCCACAAGGTGATGTATAATGCTAATTACGTAGCACACGATGGCGTATGTGGTGCTGAGCATGCTTTGTTTATTCGGAATCGATGGGAAAGCGCGTGTTCCGTATTGTCGATCGACTTTGTGATTCACTGAAGGGGTACACGGGGAATCCGGCTGCGGGAGTGGTCTATTGTGCGCAGGTATTTTTTTCAAAGGTTCACATTAGGCTGCAGCGAACACTTTCCAGTTTGATAGACCGCTGGGACAGAAAACACAACCAACTAATTCGTACAAACGGAAAAATGGGTGGAATGGGTTCACTAACTTTTCATTCCCTGCAGGTGAAACGTGAGTGATGGTCAGGTAGGAGGGAACACACACGCGTAATAGCTGAAGTTGGTCCGTTGCGGTGTTTGATCAGGCACCCTACTCAAAGCGGATGCGTAAGCCCAGATCCGAGTGACCACAGATTGGACTCTTATGGATCAGTTTCTGACCGTGGACAAACAGGTCAATAAACAAACCGATAGAGGTGAAGGTGTACACGAGACCTTGGTCTTTCTATAGCTGTGTTGTGTCGCATAAAATCATGGGACGGCGCGACGCAGTGAGGAAACGGACTAGAGAAGTATTTGAAGAAACTGATGAGAGGATAGGACTGGGATCAGGATACACGTATAGCGGTGAACGCCTACTGCAGTCTTGTACTGACCACAGACTATTTCTATGCAGTAGTAACCTCCGAAACAACAGAAACCTCTTGGACATGTGGTGCCCCCCGCATGCGAGCCAACCTCCAGTACAGATGCACTATATCTCCATTAGCTATGGCTGACGTTGGTAAATTATTGATTGTCGCTCGTTCTGGAATACCTATGCGGATTCGGGTCACGCGCTTGTCCGTTGCTGCTTTTCAAGGGTGCGCCAGATGCACACTTTCCGCCTGGCCATTGAGAAGTTCTTGGATGCTGTGACGCAAATGTACCAAAACTATCTACTGAATTCCCTTCTGATGTTCGCCCGTACTGTCCGCAACCCTTCAATATGGTGGGCGCGCTGCTTGTGAACCTGCATTGTGCAGACCAAACTGATTAATGACTGGCACTAGCTAGGGTTCGTTTTGCAATCGGTGCCGGCCAACAGGCACCCTTTTATGTACAACTGTTCAGTTTTCCACACCTATCACTTATGAACAACCATTTAGAGCTGTCCCCTCCTCTTCACCATCTTGTTCTCTCGTGTTTACCCCGGGTATTGAGAGTTCAGTTGGATGCACGCGTGGCTCAGCGTAAACCGCATGTGGCATTACCTACTGTGCTTAAGGGTCCATCGGTCTAGTTCGAGGTGACAGGCCAATCCAGAAACGGACTCCAGCCCATCCTGAAGTCATTATTTTGATATTCACAGCATCGCGTGCCTTAAGATGCATAAATTGTGCGAATGGTTACCGACCTTCTTCGCAGTTGACTTCTCTCAATGTAGACGATGATGTTGTGGCAGGTAAAGTCGTGTTTGATATGACATTTGCACGTAAGCCTCATTGTAACATATTCGGATGGCCCCAGGGTATGTTGCCTTTAGGAATGAACTGTAAGCAGACTGTTGGTCACATGTTTTGGCAATAGCTCGGAACGTCCTCGTTCAAATCTCCTACTGATGGTACGGTGTTTATAGATGATTGCGCTATTCTTATGGGGCGAGGATGTTTTCGAGACCATACGGACAAATAGCCCACCACAAATAGTTGCAAAGTATGATGGCTTGATCCACGTGAACCCAGTTCACATATTCGTGAGGCCGAAAAGAAGGTTGGCTCACAAGATTAGCTGTCATTAGGTCCTCGTTGATTAAGGTAAGGTTTGGTTTATACGTGCTGCCGTAGTGTGGAATCTGGTCATATATTGTGTGGCTGTCTATTAGGTTTTGCAGCCGCCTTTTGAAAGATGCCTCTGGTGCAGAGGTTATGTCTAACGTTGGTATTTTAAAGTCCCTCATAATCAGCATGTGATTGAATCGCTTATTAAATGAAGGATGAAGCGTGGAAAACAGAGGGTCATTCACCATCAGCCGAGAGCCCTTCATCCTTTTGGGGAACTGACTTGGTGCCAGAAGGCGTCTGTGCTTTTTTTACCAAGACTACGTTGGTATTGCGTGTTTTCACAAAAAATGAACGGTTGTTCAGCTGTCAGGAAGGTCAGACTCCTGAAGTTTATCCCAGAATACCCGAAACCTACTGAAACCCTCAAACTCCACTAAACACCGATCAGACATCCTTCAATCGAGGTCAGACAATGCCCTTCAAAATACAGCGCGAGACAGCCTTGGATCAAGGTCAGACAGTGCCCTTCAAAATACAGCGTGAGACAGCCTTGGATCAAGGTCAGACAGTGCCCCCTGAATATATAGTGCGGGGCCGTTGTACTTTTCGCACTCACTCGCTTGTTCGCAATAAAGCTGTTGTGTTCCTTGTCACCGAGTTTTTTTTCCTGCACTCGGCACTGGACTGGGGACAACAATCAGATGTAACGGACACCCTTCTCGGTTCATAGCCGCCATGCAGCCTAAAGAAAGAACAAAGGCTGGCATACTACCAGGTCTGAAGCAGTCGTCCAGCCAAGGTTAGGTTCGAACCACCGGCATTTTGGTCAGTAGATTTGCGCTTTAACCACTGAGCTATCTTGAGCCTAGTGATTGTTAAACATGGTTGAGGTCGTCACAGAAATGGATCATCTCAGGCAGCGCAACTCGGCACTTGTGATTCTTGCAATTAGCTCATTAACTTGCACTGATGCTTTTTCGAAGGCGAAGTTTTGTGACCACGTAACAGCTGCTATGCATTTTTTGGCGGCAAGTAAGTTGGTCTGATTTGGGGCTGAGTGTGGTTAATCTGAACCAGTATGATGTTACTCGTACCGAATCGGATTGGGCCAGATGTAATGTTTTTGGGAAATTTCACATGGACCGGAGGAGTGAAATTTACCAGTTCATAAGACATAAACAGAGTCATTTGGATCGCAGAGCCTTTTTACTTCTATTTCGATTTTATGGAACGGTTTGCGTGGCCTGATCTCGGGAGCTTAAAGCGGAAGTCATCAGGTTTTGTTTAAGACCGTTTGTATGGGTAAACAATCTCTGATTTTCTGATTGGAATTCAAAAACAGATCTTCTCAATGTTAAGGGAGACCGTAATTTTGGTCACCTGATGTGGAACAGAAGGCACCAAACAGAATACCTTCTTGTGGTACTAACTCAAATTCCTTCACTGTATTTTGTGATTCTGTTCCATCCTCTGGACTGTGGCAGTCGTGACCAATCGTTTGAGTGATTGACTGATTGATTGATTTAGCTGACGATTGTACTCGAGGGAATGGTGCTTTCAGCTCGGTTTTGTTCGACTGACGGTAGGTTTGTTGTCCTTTTCTTTTTTGGCAAACTGACTTCGCTTCACTTGGATGTACTCTTGAATGCTTTTCACAACTGAGATAGTTAGTTTTCGGTCGGTTCTGCATACCGCGCACTACCACCACCTTTTTTATTGTGCAGCTCAAAGAACAAACGCAAGATAGCCATAACCGGTCATAGTGATCAGTGAAAAGTCCAAGTGTCCGAAAGTGATCATCCCATAAGCCACTGTGGACCCGAGTGTGGTTCCGTCCATATGTAGTCAGTATCCAAGTGCGTGACACGTTCTTACTCTGTCCGTCCTGTATGCGAAGGGCAAGCTTTTGGTGGCTACCTCTTAAATGGCTTCTACAAGTCTATGTCATCTGCGGTGCTGAGGGATCAGAGTAAACTTAGCCACGACGGCCAGGAGATATAAGAAAACGCTCCCTTTCATCACTCTCCGGCGCATCTTATGCGCTTAGCAGTAACAACAGAAAAGTACGATTTACACACTTCGAATGTGTCCTAGACCTGATAGAAGAGCTAATTACATCATAAGTTGCATCGACTTGGTCATGTGCTCCGACTGCCAGCCAACCAATTTCCGCATAGTTTTTTTCGCTGTGTTGCGCACAGGATGAGAATGGTTGAACCATGGCTTGGCAGTGAGGTTTGGAAGCCGCAACTCGCGAATCCCGTAGTGTTGAAAGCTGCTGACTCAGTGGGTGGATACCCCAGGACGGAATGCCTAAGCTGGGAAAAACACCAGTGTAGATAATCCAGTCCCCTTCCCAAATGAGGTTCATGTGCCCAAGCTATTGCAATTGTCGTCGTCTGAAGAAAGCGTCTAGAGGAAGTAACGAAAAATAGTCCATACTGAGAAGATTATTTAATGAATCAGACATAAGCAGTCCCTTCTGAGAGGTGGTCTCTTCCGAGGACAGTCCATCTATTGGGGAACATAGGTAACGCTTTCTCACGTTTCACGGTAAAGGTTAAATTAACTGGTATCGAGATCTCTGTACCCTAGACGCGCCATGCAATGACAGCTAGAGGCCGTGTGGGATATTTTACACGGTTTAGCGCTCCACTGCGCGCTGGCCACAGGTGATCAATAATCAACAGGCCTGTTTCTATACTTGAATGCTACTCAAATAACTAAGTAATTCGAATGACAACGCGGTACCTATCCTAGTTGTTCCAATCACAAACCATCAGTAAACGTTTCTTGATAACTTGACCCCATGTTCTCTGCTGGATAGGTTTGATTACACTCAGGTAGCTGCGTGGTGTACGCAAGGAGCGTTTAAGTTTCAAATACATTGTTTCAATAAGAGTTTCATTTTGCAAGTGAGGTCTTTGCTGGAGAGGCGATAAGCACTGTGTAGATGTTTCATCCTTGTTGGGAATCATCAGCAGTGCTCATCTCATGAATCGCTATGGGAATGCAAATCCACAACCTTCCGGATAACAGTTGGAGACAGTACTTTTCGGCCATGAATGGCTGATCAGCACTTAGGATATGACGCCACATCTCCATCAATTCACACCGTGTGTTTGCCGGCTTGTCGCTTGGGAATTAGGCTGCATCACTTTTACTATCATTTCGTCCAAACGAATATACTCGAATCGGCCCGTATCCTTCTCTCTCTTTCTCCACCATCCCCTTCCGAAGTCTCAAAGTCCGTGGAGCAATTGTTCTCGACCTAATTCACGATCAAGAAGAACACCGTACAGCTGTGCTCCGCAACTTCGTTGTCGAAAGTTCGACTCCCCGGACAAGTGTGTCCGTGAGTTTACATTTTTGTCAGCGTGTGGTATGATTTGGAAGAACGATAGTCCTCTGAGTTTGAGCATTCCAACAACGTGATTTTCTTCGATCGTTTGGGTCGGAAAGTCGATTAGTTCTATAAGAAAAGCCTCTCCATTTTGCTTGACACGCCTGAAAATCAACTAAGCAATGAAGTTTCAGTATGTTGGACTATAACGTTTCTCCGACGGAAACAATGACGCGCGGAGCTCATTAGTAATATTCAGGTGGCGTATACTAGGCAGTGGGAGAGTTGCGGTGAAATTATGCTTTGTGGTTGCCCAGAAAACTACGATATTATAGGTCGGTTTACAGTGAAGTGCCTCAACCGTAGTGATGGCGCCAACACCCCGTATATCTGGCTTGGACTTACTGCACATCTTCGTGGGCATTGTAACCAGATGTCAAACAGGCATCTCAACAATGGCGCGTCACAGCCAGCACAATAAACGGAGGTACATTTTACTCAAAGTACACACAACCACGCATACACACACCTGACTGACAATCGATCACAAGAACACACCAATCAGAAGACACGATAGTGGACCCAAATGACGCTGCATTTGACTCGCAGTCAATTGACTATAGAAATCCTTGAAAGAGGTTGCCCACGGCAACCGAAACGTCGGATTACAACCTCTTATTCCACTACGCTGTGTTTCGACCTTTGAAAATTCCATGTTATACACCACATGGCGGTCAATCCTTGTAACACTATCCGAGCCGAATTTTGCTCGGAACTCCTAAGCCTTGTGTATCGGTGTTGTTATGACTGTGTTGTTCAGAACGACTAGGTTTTTACTAGGCACTCTGGTTGTATTGGAATTTTTAGCAACTGAACTCCCTGTTAGTCTCCAAAAGAAAGATCATTTGTCGGAATAATCCATCTCGCTTATACGACGCGCTTCCTTGCTTACCGTGATATTTAGAATCAGCTTCGTCAGATGAGTGTAACTCGTTTGATGTGTTTTCATTACGTTCACATTATGCCTCTCTCCCCTCTCTTGTGCCTTCCCTGTCACCGGACTCCATTTGAACCATCAATCTCTAGGTTTCTCGCATACCGTCCGATCACTTATCCGGAATCGGGTTTACCTGGTTGTCTGCTTATGCATCTGTTCAGAAATGTTTATGATAATAGGATTCGCTTCGTTTCTACCAAAATATCTGGAAATTGAATATCATTTATCCAAGTCCACTGCCAGCGCGATAGCCGGTAAGTCCCGTTTGTTTCCATTTCCTCTTTTCACTTGGCCCTTCTAGCGGTCCCTAAGTATAACTTTTTGTGGTTTCATAACTTATGACTCTAAACCGAGCCTCCCTTATCCGTTGAGGGGAAGCTACTGGTCTGGTATCCAGCAGCCGACCGGTAAAGTTCGAAAACGGGGCGTTTCCCAACAATGATCATCTCATTAGTTTCTCGTGAGGACTGACTGCGGCTTGATGCCTTCCCAAAGACCACTCAGCTGTGCACACCAGCACCACCTTGGGTGTCACAGATGTGCGAATCCTGCTTCCAATGAAGATTGAGGGATTTTTTTTAATATGAAGTTCCACGCTGCAATGAGTTGACTAGGTGTATCAACCTTATGGAACCGTAGCTTCTGCCAGGAACAAGACGGCGGAAACGGATAGAAAAAACCTGCTTCGGTCAGTAGTGCTACTATCCGAGCCAACCTACGAAGACGAGGTAAAGGACTACCCTAGGACTGCCCTAGACGAAGTGAAAAATGGGACAAGAACCGGATGTTCTCATACTTCGCCGGAATTTATGCGAAGACACACAATCTGAAAGCACGGATATGTGCGAACGTCAGGGATTTCACTCGTCGTCCGGTAAGCGTAAGCGTCCAGTTCCATCTGGATAGGTTCACCCCTTCGAACATTTTTCACATCAACTTGGTACTTGACTACTCCCATTGCGAATGAGTATGTTCGTTCGCCTATTCATCCGTCTAGGCGCAGCTATTTCTCCGAAGAGTGGTTGCAAGCGTATGGCATCCCTGTATGTGCACTCACAGTAGAAAATTACAAATTATCTCAGAGGTACCGAAATCATGCAGTTTATCGCACGGTGAGAATCAGATAGCCCCAGTTTCACTATAAATCACTAAATGAAATAACTGACCGCTCAGTTGTAACACCCTTTCTGTGAATAACTGCCATGTCATACGCGGGCTGAGATACCACCAGCTTGGCCAGGTCTAAACAGGAGCAGTCGAAATACCGGGGTTGGGTTCGAACCACGGACATTCCGGTCAGTAAGTTCGTATATTAATCACTGAACTATCTCTGACTAATTGGGTTCGAAGCGTAGCGCCTTCTTCTAGTATTCTGGAACAGTGGCTATTCACCGTGATGCTGCATGTGATAGGATGATGTACGGAGCTGTATACGTGTAATTTAATGCATGCAGGCTGTAATAAGTCAGTGTAACTAGGCAAACGCTATGGTAGCACTGATACACTTTTCTGATGCTTTGGGTAATTTATTTGGTATTGTTACTACTGTTTTCAGAAGCCAACTAACTTTTGTCCACGCTGTCAATCGAAATGGCTGTTCTCAAGATCACTTCTACAGTTCCGTTTAAGTTAAAGTTCGGGGCGAGGCCTGCACGTGATCAGTCGAAATAGTCGACAGAATCGGCTTTATCGTGGGCATTTGCGCAATTCGTCAGCCAAGGTTTTTTTTCACAGACTGATAAGTAGCACTATGGGACAGCGTCAGTTTAGTTCAACTTTTTCGATTGTGCACCACCTGCTATTGCCCCCTGATCCTCATCATTTGTAAGTTCACCCTAGTCACCGGCACGGTTACACTTTGCTCGTTCAGCCCCATCTCTCCCATCCAGCACACACACACACATGAGTTGGGGTGATTATGAGGGGTAATCTTACGTACAAGCATATATCTTATTTCATTCTATTTTGTGGCCCAAATGACCAATTTATGGTCCAATTGCTTAACTCCGGATTGATGTATGTTCACTAGTTTCTCAGCTATCTGGCCCCCAGAATTGCTTCGTTCCACACGAAAAAAATACTGCATTAACTTTCCTAGACTCCTTGGAACCAATTTATCCAACTCCACTATTATTGCTGTTTCCTTGAATCAGGTGGGCTGCGTCGAATTACGCAGAAAACCCAAAAAAATCTAATTATTCAGTTGGAGGTTTATAAACAAATGCAGCACTATGAATACAGTAATAAAATGATAAAGTGGTACAGACTTCAATTCGTTGGATTATGCCTCGTTAAGTATTGCTAATTCCAGATCCAAATAAAGTAGGTAGGAAACAGCGCATCTCAAGCAAACTTCACACCGACTCGAGACAGAGTGGTCACAAGATGACGGAGCTCACTTGGTTGTATTGAATTATGTACGTGCTACCATGATCAAAGGGTGGTCTGGAAGAAGAAGGAATAGAGGCATAAAGTGGTATGATCCAAAAGAGGAATCCCGTTGTACACAATAAGAATAACAGAAAAGTCAACAAGTATATCGCACGCCCACTTGTCACTGGCCAGTTTATCGCCAGGTCAGCTTGTCATGAATCACTTTAGGCGTCTATTATTCAGCAGTTTGTGATTAGGTGGGGTTTGCCCGAGAGGTAAAAACAGCCAGCCTCAGGGATTTGTACCCTGACGCCAGTTTCTGCTTACGAATGTCTGCATCTCTGGTACTGTAACTTCTATGCACGATAAATCGATCGACCGATCGATAGGCTCGTAACAAATTGACATTCAAAATAGAATGCCCGGACACTCCAATAAGCCAAGTGTACTAATGTCATGGGGACTGCACTAATGTGTTTTCCATCCCAACTCCGTCAGTATCCGACATCCATCACTCAAACAACGTTCCCCTGAGCTATCCGGGGCGCAATTTCCAGTAGTTTTTCTATTAGAGGGACGACTGCTCTATAGTCCGTCACAATAGAAGATTCACACTCTGATCCTAAACCAGTGTATGTACGTGTTTGGTTGACTGAGTAGTTAGGTGTTCTAACAATAAGTTCTCATGTCTACAATCATGACAGCAAGCATAAGTGAATCATATGACGAGAACAGATATGTCAGAAGCTATCAGTTTCACTGCACACCGTTATTTATCATCGATTACCTTCCATGAAATATGATGTCCGTGTAGAATACGTGGCGTATTCTGGGAAGCCCAATTGAGTGACGCGTGAAATCACAAGCCAAGAAAAACGAAGTCTTGAAATTTATCAACAAAATGTTATACTACATGTACAAAATGTGTACATTAAAAGGACACAAAACTTAAATTATGGGGATTTCCGTCTAATTGTTGCATGAATTGGTGCAAGTCCAAAGAAAGCCTGGCAAGAACGGCAATCCGATGTGAATTAGCGACAAACGTGTGCGCACAGCACGTGGTAACGCAAGTGGTCAAAAAGCGCGCGGGGAAAGTTCATCAGATTTCGTTCGACATGTTAAGGGTCAAAAGTTCGTGAACGATTGCGGGTGAACGTCGAATACATGAGGTAGACGCAGAAAACAGTGCGTTCAAGTAGGGGAAGGGTTTGACCGGGAGAAAGGAGATAGAGTCGGCCTGTTCAGTTTCTTCAAACAAAACCACAAAAGATTATTCCTTGGCTTGTCTTCATCGGTCTTCACAAATGAACCTCGGAGATTCCGTCAATTGCGTAAAATTCTGTGGGATAACCATCGTGGACCAAGTGGTATACTTGTTCGCATCGATTGGGTTGTTTCGGTGCCGACTACTGAATAATTCCGCAGTCAAAACCAAGATAAACATATGAAAGCAACAGCTGAGATCATGATAGTCTGGGTTCGTAGCATCAGTTCACTCACAATGGTCTACCGCGTTTCCGAAATTCAACAGATCAGTCTACTGGCCATTTCTGCTGACTGAATACTGGCTCCTTGCTCGTGCAGATTATCAGGTTATGACGAAAGTGTGGGCCAATGCTCCCTAAGTCTAACGTACCCCTCCCGTTTATTGTCCATCTCCTCCGTACGTCTAAGTCTGTGGTTTCCGAACCGTTTTTCAGTAGTTTGCTGCTAGATTTTTCCACAAGGTGCGACCCCTCCTAGATGCCGCTGGCTTTTAGTGGCCAGTACAACTTCTGTTTTTGGTGTAATGATAGCCAAGCAACGCCTGAAGCACAGACCAGAGCATTTTTCATCAACATAGGTTTGATAAAAGGTGAGATTCAAGAGGATGTTTGTATAAACCTATAGACGACGTTCAGAACAGCACTGCACATCAGTCTGTAACGAATTCATTTCTTTCTAGGATGGCTGCATAAACCTACGACCCGTTTTGATCGATGACTTTTCAGAGAAGCCCAGTTTTAGCGATCCCGTTGCTGTTAGTTGTTATCGGCGGTGAACTCTTTGCAAGCGGGAAAAACCGTAATATGCACAGGGCCGCTGCTCGTGAACATTACTCTTGCATTGACGGGTAGGGTTTTAGCCCCTATGGTCGTATAACCTCAGGCGCAATTACCGGAACCATGTGTTAACCAACCAACCTCATAATACATTTTGAAGAGCATCATCTAGGATGACACCAATATTTATTCCTGAAGACCAAACATGCGTCCGCGGCGGATTTTCTGGACCTGCACTAGTCATTAAAGCACCATGCTTTGGTCCCGTCACGAATGACCATGATGACTTAAGAAAAGTTGAAACGGTGGTTCCACAAAAGTTTGGGAAACGAGCAGTGGAGTTACTTTTGGGCATTTTTTTCCCTTGTGACACGAAACCTTCGTCAGGCCAAGTGATTAGCTTACAGGGCCGGCTGCGTTTTGAGCCAGACAGAGGACCAATCAGCAAGATCTATATCATAACACGCTAGACAGTGTTAAGTATCCCTTAACAGTTTTTTTTACTTTGTATGGGTAAGTGGTTGTTAGGATGATAAAGCTTGTATGAATTTTAGTCAGGTGTGGGACCTGGTTCTTCAGACTCAGAACACTTCAAGGTTCCCTCTTAAGTGTTTTTCATCAATTTTTGTTGGTGAGTTATTGTTCGATAACGACCAGTGGAAGAGCGCTGTCTGTTAGGAAATGTACTGGATGTCGCAATGAACAAAAAAGTTACAAGGGAATGGGGAAATACTTCCTCGTGTTGAATGTGTTTCATACTCTTCCTTCAGGGGAAGCGAAGATGCCACTAGCTCGGTTAGTAACGATCTTGGAGTCCCAAAAGCCGGGAGATCCGGAGAGTTCCTACCGGTGGATAATAAGACTGTGCAGACTGGTGGTCAACTTGTCAGGATTTCGTCCCTGTTTTGTTGGACTAGGCTGATTTGAATTCATGCGACCACCCTCCTATAAGCAGTTCTCCTAATGTGATCACTGTAGCGAACCAGAGCACACAGTTTGAATTTTATCCTTATTAAAACGTCACAGGATCAAACCGTAGTGCCCGAATTCCGGTCCCCCACCGAGGGTGCGTGCTAATTCTCTTCTTGGTTCTTCTATGGTTGAAATTTCAAGTTGTCCGCCATATTTTCAACCGCCTTCTGGTTGAAACAGAGAACAGGAGTAGGGTTATTCAGACGATATTAAGTTTTGCGTATGCTCCTTCGTCGAATTGTTTGATCCCTTGCCGCACAGTCCTTGTTATTCGTTTTCTCCATACTTCTGCTTCACAGGGGGACTTATTGTTCCAGCTGGTGCCTTTGGTATCCTCGTTGGAGGTCTCATTTTGAATCGTTTCCGTTTCCGGCGTCGTGGTGAGTTCCTGCCTGTTGTGCTTCCCCCTCTGGGTAACTTACGGAGGCGTGTGTCCATGAATGTAATCTAACTGTAATGCTAGTGTAGTTACATCTCCCTTGGAAACTAGAGATTCCTAACTGTTTTGGAGTAGTGAAAATAATCAATAATTGTTCAGTGTTGTTCAGTGTTCAGTTGCATAGCTGCCGAGCAACCGGTTGGAAGCACGAGGGCTGTGATACCGCCAGGTTGCCCAAGCCTAGACAGAAGCGATCGAAAATCCGGGGTTGGCTTCGAACAATGGACCTTCCAGTCAGAAACTGGCGCCTTAACTACTGAGCTGCCTTGAGCTCAAATGTAGTCACGAGTTTCTCTTGATGTCCGTCAGATGTTACGGGATCCTCCATAGAAAACTGCTGTTGAACATGTTATGAACGTGCTGCTCAATATTCGTGCAGACGGTACCGCTTGCAGTTATCCTTAGCTGGATACACATCCTCCTGCTATTGACCGGAAGAAATTGTGACAACTCGGTAGCACTTACCACTTCGACCGAAGTAACTTAGATAGCTGATAGTCGGTTCATTCAGGTACCAGTGATAGAAATGGAGGTCGCATCTTCCTAACTTGTTTCTTTCAATGAGTACGTGTAGCTGGTCTTGAACTCAAGTAGACAGATGTCTTTCATAATTGGACGGTTGTCTCATGTTTGACATGCACCCGATTTTGACTTTTCGTCTTGTTGGGAATGCGTGCAAAAAACTCTGGCTCAAAACTACATGGTCGTGAGTCAACGCGATGCACTGATGGTTCGCCTCGCGACCATACCTCTGAGTAGAATTCGATCGTTTCCTCCACTCTAGTGGTCATGTTGGGCAATTCCTGCTTCATCAGTACAATCCATTTAGAGGAAACGACTATTTTGGTAGCAATGGGTGCAGATTTTGTCACTTTAGCTCGACAGATGATTGTGATCCTCTATCCAGGTTTGGAAATGTACCCTTCTTTGGCTAAAATGGGATGGTAGTCAACCGATCTGCGCTTTAAATGAACTCTTCTCGCTTGAGTGATTCTGAAATTCTCATTTGTACTCTTGAAAAGCTATTTCCGTTCGAAGTTCCGTCAAGCGTGCCACGAATTTGTACTCGGGGTAGCCAGCCAACTTCTTACTTACTCTCCCGATAGAATGTTTTGGAGGTACGCTCGTCTGTGGAAATGGCCCGCGGTTCTTGCTCAGTAGTGACCCGAATTTCAGTAATATTGTCATGCCACCTATGTTTTTTAACAGCCAAACACACTTTGGTACATTATTCGCAACAAGTTCAAGGTGATTATCGTTAGTTTTCCTGTACTATTCTAATAAACTTGTTTTCAGTTCATCTGTCCTGTTCAGCACGAGCTCAAGATATTTCAGTGGTTAAAGCTCGAACTTGCTTACGGGAAGGTTCATGGGTCGAACCAAACCTAGGCATCTCGACTACTTCTGTCTATGCTTGGGTAACCTGGCAGTATCCCTGCCCTCTTGCTTCCTTCGGGTGGCATGGCAACTTGACACCTAAAGAGTGTCACAGCGGAACGATTATTTGATGTTATTATTTCTTATCCTGATATCCGTTTTCCGGATACCGCATGATAGTTCCGTGTATAACAAAAGTGCTTTTTCCTGTCTTACGACATAATGCAAATGGGATCGTGAGTTCGTTCGCCGAGCTGCCAATGTTCTCTTGGATTGAAAAATGCAAGGGTTGTGTAGATTTTGTGGGTCTACTGAAGTAATACAAGAAAATCCCAGTGGAATATCGTGTGAACACTAAAACATGTTTCCATCGATAACCTTACGTTACGTGAAGTTACGAGTGGTCTTAGATTTCAGTTTCGCTTAATTGGGCTATCATTAACCTGCGTGCTTGAGATAGGTCACATCTTTGAAGGATCGCTGACCATCCATCAGGCACGAACCCCACAAATTTTCGTTCGTTCTGTTTCCTAAATATTCATCCTCTCCCAGTTCCTGCGCTTACTCAAAGTACTCAAGAAGTGGTGCTTCATGACTATCTTTCTCCTAATTATCCGTTGGCACTTACATATCCTCCCCGTTCCACTTCACAAAGAATTTGTCGTTACAGCAAGTAAAACATTGGTCGGGACAGAATACAATGACAGTTGTTCACCGTTATATTCATGATTCCCTTCCTTCCAACTCTTATACACCTCGCTTGATTGGAAAAATTTTCCCAACAGTCTCTTCCGCTTCCCTTCCCAGGTGCTATCCGGTTTGTGACTGCGGTGAATTTGGTCATCATGGCCGGAATTGCCTCATTCTTTTTCCTTGGTTGTGCCAATCCCCCGGTGGCTGGAATTACCGTCGATTATCCCTTATACAGGTACGGCCGGCCTAGTTATTTTAACTTTTGTGTCTGATCCACCGACTTGGAGTGTATAAAGTCTGACCTATCAGCTGGTTTGATAAGACGGTTCCTGTAAGGCGCGTTATGCGCCCAGCCGCATTGTTTCATCTCGAGTGACTCCAACTTCCACTGCTCGCAATCCACCTCAAACTCGGCCGCACAGTTCCGTTGTTTTTGATAAACTCACGGGACTAAATTTGTTCTGGTTTCTGTTATAATGTGTTGGTCTACGCAGCACAGATCACTTCACAATTCTTCCGTGCTTTAAAACATTCGGTTTCTCTAACGCACTTGCTTCAAGCGCCAGAAATGCACACTGCTGTACGCATGGACGTTCGTACAGGGTCTTGAACGGACACCAGATAATGTACATTATGGTATACTTATTTACATTAAAGGACATTTGTGTCTTCATATCACACGTGCTCATAGATTGTGATCCTCGGAACATATCAAAGCAGCCGTGCTATCTCAGTTTGCAGGGCCCTTAGTCGTCGTCCCATCTAATTGCACTTTTCTATTCAGGTGACAAGGCGATAAATTTATGCGGTGTAAAGCGAAGCCCAGCTGCCCGCATTGCCGTATTCACGGGTCTTTCCAACGACGGCATGCTCAGACAGGTATTGAACAAGCATCTGTCATCTCGAATGCTGCATCTCCTGGTCTTTAGTTTCCAGAATGTCTCTGATGGCAGAACTCCGTATAGCCATTTGCTTACGGGCACAGTGGGAAATTAAAAAACCGTCGCTCACCGATAGATCGTCACACCGTTTACTCTTTTCGTTAATGCCAACCTGGTTGGTATCGTAAACTGATCACCGATTTGTGAGATCGACAGAGCAGTATGCTACTCGGCGTTCCACTGAATACTGGGTATATGCGCTGCGGAGAGTGAATGCACAAACGCGTGGGAATATCATCCACTCGGACTGCTTTTACGACCAGTAGAAGTCAGATGGCCATAAGTGATGTGCAGGGACAGATTTGTTTTAAACAGTACCTTTCAAGCTTCAAGGTCATGGCTGCTTTATTATCGATCGATAGTAGTTATGAACAAGACAGAATCTTGGCTTACTAGGACTTGAAAATGACACCTGACACCCATTTCAAAAGACGACTCGATGCTCCAACGTAATTCACACGAGGTTAACTGCTGTGGACAGAATATCATCATGCGGAATCACGAGTGAGATGAATTGGAATTCGATGTTTTGAAGATTAATCTGAACTTTTCAAGGCGAGTGTATAAAACCAATCCCATACGTTACACCATCGAGACATCGAAAATAAAAAACCGTGGATTGATAATAGATTGGTTCATCCTGAAAAGGTCAACGGAAGCAGTACCGGAATGCAAGTTCACAGTCAGTGACTTGTGTTTGCTTGTCATTGTGGGCTCCCTGCGTACTTACGACACTTTTATGCGTGGTACATGGCGTTGAGTGCCATTGAATCTCACATCAGACCCAGTATGACGGACACTTTGTGCCTGATATGCGAGTCTTGACTGTGCTAGCGCTTACCGCGCCTTGAAGAGCATTCAGCACTGTGTGTCCTTTTTTCGGCTGTTGATCTTTACACGCGTGTTTCCATACCAAAATTCTTACATACGTTGGGATTCATCTTATCTGACTGGAACTGTTGGTAGTCTGACTTCGAAAGAGACGTTTCTCTCTTTTACCTCATATTCTCCTGTAACACTTTCACATTCATCGCTTGTATTTACTTTTTATATCTGTGAACATGCTCTTAAAAAATAAACGATAAATAAGCCGGAATCAGGGAAGTTTTATTCTCTCCTCAAATGATCAGTTCACCAGTTAGCTGATTTTGGCCACAGTATTATTTCATACCGCATCCCCGTATTCTATGTGATACTCCTACTGGTTTGCACAATAAATCACAAAGTTCTTGGGTATTCGCTTGCACATACGTGTCTTCCTTTAAAAGCGAGTTGAGATATTAAAAAAACCTCATTAACTCACTAACAATAATCCATTCAGTGACTATGCTCAGACATCCATTTCGACTTCAAGTCGACTGTATAATAATCGTTCAGTTGTAACACCCTTTCGGTGCCTAGCTGCCATGTCACCCAAAGGAAGCACGAGGGCTGGGATACTGCCAGGTTGCCCAAGCCTAGACAGGGGAAGTCGGGAGGCAGAGGTCGGGTTCGAACCGCAGACCTTCCGGTCAGTAAATTCGCGCTCTAACCACTTGAGTTGACTGTATAGTATGCAATCATAGCCACCAGTTAATTTTGCATATCTAGGCCTCTTCTCGCGTCAGGGATCCTGAAGCTTGCAATGGGTCTATCAAATTCCCATCTGGCGCTGCCAACCGACTCCTTTTCCCCGCAAAATGGCTCTTTGAAGAATCTCGAAACTGAAACTGAGAATATTAAGAATGGTACCATGCGAGTGAAAGTAACCTTTCCGATATCTCCTTGAATATTTACGGAACAAAAAGAATGGATCAAAACAACAAGTAAACATCAAAACTCGATGATCAGTGCCTAGGGCCGATAAAACTAGTGTAACTTTGGCGAGTTCCATGAGGCTGATCAGTGATTCTGTGGCGGCCTCGGATTCAGAGTTCGTACAAAACATTTTCGTGTGCCTAAAACACTAGTACCAATTGTCTATTCCGCAGAATGAAGGTTACTCGTAAATGGCATTTTGACGTTACGTCATAATTTGACCTGAAAGAAATCTAAACGTCAACTATGTCCAATGTGAAGGCGATATGTTGGAAGCGAGCTGTTCACGCTCTGTCGTTGCCTAGTCTTTTGATCGATGTAGCTTTTCCCACAGGAATAGATCGATTGTGAGTTTTTGCTTTGGTTCTTGTCTGATAACGGGATGGTTGATGAAAAGTACTTTTATGCCTGCTGCATAAAATCTTCTGAAGACCACGTTTTGTGGTGTTCGCGTAAACACTTCAGTAAACATTTCTTCTTTGAAAAGAAGGCGGATGCAAGCATCTTAGGTTTTGCCTGATGTATGCTTTGCTTTGGAAGCATCGGTCTGAGGTGCCTCCCCAAACTTCCTTCTGGACGGCCATTTAATCAAAACACACTTCCTAAAACAATCAGCTACCTCAGATCAACTTCCTCCGTTTGCTGGCACACTTTCACTGGTTTATCATTAGTAAACGGGATTCCGTTTGAGTGTTAGGAGGAAAATGAACCATTCGTGTCGGTTTGCGGCACACACGGCGTTGTGCCGGCCCATATTGTTTTTCGCACTTACATATCAACAAAGAAGAGCTGACCCTGCTGCTCAGATTCACGTGTGAAACTTATATGTGAATGATCCCCACTAACAGCATTTGAAATAGAGGCGGAACCAATAAAACCATCAGCGCACCTGCCGTAAAAGTGGTTAGATTTTTTTGCACTGACCAGTGCTGCATTCTCTACTTTGAACAAAAATTCATCTGTAGGCACTGGAAAGAAAGAGCGTTGACGGTCGCGGTTTACGGGATTTGGTCGCTTCGCTTCTCCCGAATCGACGGCTTTTGTCTTTAGAACGAGTGTTTCCTTGGATATTTATCCGTGGTATCCAGCTCCGATGCAACCTGTTGAGGATGAGAGTTAGAAGCTCCCGGCATGGTCAAGGCGACCAGAGATCGTCTGTCGTAGAAACTGTGGCCAGCCCGAGAATTTGGTGCATATTGTGCAGTCCTGCTTAATCACGCATGGTGCTCGGTGTGTTCGTCATATCCGGATTGCAAGGAAACTCGCGAAACGTCTCGGTCGCCTGGGATACACCGTCTTCGAGGAGTTGAGAGCACCTACTTCGACGTCTCTCATCAGTCCTGGCCTAATCGAGAGCGCCGAACCACTGTGATAGACGTAAGCATAGTCTCGGATGGCCGCGAAGTGACTGTATGGAATGAGAAGAAGCAGAAGTATGGTGCTGGTGACTATTCTCTCACTGTCATCTCAGCCCTACGTGCAATCGATTGTGATGTCGACTTTCCGGTCCACCAACCGATGATCATTTCTTATCTAGGGATCTGCTTTCCTGAGTATGCCAAGCTTGGTACTGGACTGGGACTTTCTAAGGTCACAGCCAGCGACTTGTGTTTGCTAGCCACTTTGGGCTCTGTACGTATTCACGAAACTTATGCGTGGTACATGGCGCTGAGTGTTTGTTCTCGCCATTGACTTTCACACCTGACCCAGTATGACGGACACTTTGTGCCTGATGTGCGAGTCTTGACTGTGCGTTGAATAACATTAAGCATTGATTGTCCTTTCTTCAGCTGTTGTTTTTTGCACGTGTGTTTCCATACCATCATTCCTCCTAACCGGAAACTATTCGTGACTCGCCTTCAAATGGGACATTTCTCTCGTTTTACATAATGTTCTCCTGTACATCTTTCCACTCTATCGCGCGCATTTATTTTTTATGTTTGTGATCGCGCTCTTCAAAATGAATGATTGTCAGTGGTAATCATGTATATATGTACTTGTGTGCACATGTTCATTCATACCATACGCTATCAATAAATGTCGCTAGCCAGGGATTGCTAAAATACTGCCATATATGTGCTGTGATTGGTGTGAATATCATGTGTCCTGCGGCTTGAGCGCGTGTGCGTATTTAACACAATGTGCTTGTTTCATACCCGACCCTGGAACTGTGTTGTCATGTCACGTGCGGTCTCTCCTGCTTGTGTTATCCTTGTGTGGTGAGGTAGACCGGACCATATGGCAGATAGCCCGACACTGTCGGACCTGTTAACACATAAGGACGTCATACGAATATCAACCAATCCAGCGCAGCACCTTTGTGTATATACGCTGAGATTTTGCTGAACTATATGCACCTTATCATAGTCATCGGGCTGAGCCGGGTTTTTTGTGCAAACCAGTTTTCTCTGCAGTGTGTTGCCCATTTGAAAAGTTGTGCGGATGTTGAAGCGGATGTTGCTGGAAAGTGTGCGATGAATACTTTTAGATGTCTGCTATCTGTACGGAATCCGCACCGTGTCAATGAATTCAGCCGTCTGTCTGGTTGCTGTATCTGGGTTGGGTGACTAAAGAGTACTTTCTATGAAATCTGTTGGATACCCATTGTTTTCCTCTATCTTCGTTCAAAGTTGCTAATCTCGCTTTCGGACAAAGCTCAGTGAGCCATTATGTGAGTTATCGCTCGCTTTATACTCGCCTCATACACTTTTTCAGCTCCAAACTCAATTCGGAGTGAAATCAAATGTCACATATGCTACTTTTGACCACGATGAGATATCCATGTCTAAAACTGGGCGTAATGCGACATTTGTCTTATTGATTTTAGCGAACCAGTTCTTTCCGGGGCTGTCCCAATAGCGCACTTCAACATCTGGAGTGTCCAGGTTGAACTTTTTCCCATCTGGTACTAGATTTTATATCTTTGTGTGCCAATTGTTTCACCGGCTAGCGATACCTTATTAATCGATTCAATTGAGCTGTCGATCGTTCCACCTTGAGAGCGTATCTTACTTGTATATATCATTCATAATGGTAACTTGATCTTGATAGTTGAAACTCACTGTTCAAAACATATCCGTCCAGCGCATCACTCACGAAAAATATCGCATCCAGAATATCGCCTTAACATGCATTTATCGTAATGGCATTTCGGTTGGACGCCGTTTTTTTACTTATTTTTACATTTGCCCTCAACAGTAATTGTCTGGGTTTGGCCATACTTAGCTTAAGTTCGAGTGACTTAAATCCAGAGTGGATGGGGATATATACGAATAACAGGTGACTGCCATAGCATTGGGTATACGAAGTACGCACGTTTTTGGCTTTTAGTATGGATTGTGGGATGCCGGCATTTTGAACAACCTTGTTAAACACCACAATGCGTAAATAGGGTCCAGATTTGCCTGTGGCAAGGTCAGTCGCACTGCAAAGGGCAGATCAAAGTAATCAAATGCAATCATCCGCAAGGCCATTCGACCCTGTGACTTGGGGCTTACTGAGCATGTGCTAAGCTGTAGTCGCACAACGGATTATCTTTTAATGATAGTCAGACGGAGTGAGTTCTCATCAGACCAATGAATAAACTCCGTCGGTTATATTTGTGATCTATCTGACTCACACGCTTAGTGATCAATGAAGACGTCAATAGTCACTGACCTCGAAAAGTGTTCATTGATTTATTGAACCGCCTGTCCTGGATGTTCAACACGTTTCGAGCTGTAATCTGATGTAACCATGACTTCCCTTTAGAACACTTTGGCGATTTATGCCATAATCATAGTTGGATCCAATTATTGTATTGTGGTGGATGATAAGATTTTTCAAAGTTCTATCAAGAGGTAGGCCGCAGTTACCATTGTATAGATCCTTCCATGACCCATCGAGCAAAGCAGACGCTGCATCTTTCCGTCTCTGGTGGTATAGGGTCTGAATGGCGGCGTAGTTGGCTCGGCGGATCTGCTTTCGGTTGGTCGGCACCCGATGGGCTAGCTGACGACGGCGTCGGGATACAGTTTTCCGGGTGTGTGGAAATGTCTTGGAGACGTGGAGGTCCAGAAGCGACAGGAATTGCTCCGGTGTCATGATGCCAGACCGCAACCCTCGGGCAACACTAACAAGCGAACTGTCAGCATGGGTTTCCAAGACGCAATCCACGGTTTGTTGAAACCAGACGCTATAGTCGTCAGCTTCTGACGAGTAGGCCGCTGGTTGACCGATGGTTTAGTCAGCACCACCAGATGATTCGTTCTGTTGTGCTTGCCACTTAAGCACCCGTAACCTGTTTTGATGCTGATAACCGATCGACCAGGAAAATGCTTCACCAAGACGGATATAAGTTGTTAGCCAGGTGCAAGTGGGATTGTGACTCCTGTTCGGACCAGCGGACTTCGGAATTCCTCACTCGGCCAAGCTTATCCGCATTATGCTGTGTGGGATGTGCGTTCCGGTGGTGTTCACTCAGGCTAATTTTAGTCGGAAAAAGGCGGGAACACAGCGCAGGCCAATTGGGTGGCCACCTTCGTGCCAACACTTTCATAGACGTGAACTCGACGGTGGGCTACCAAGCCAGCTTTCGATTTGCAGCACTTGCCACATTCCTCACACGTGAGCCCCACGAGTCTCTCCTGTGTACTGGTTAGAACTGGTGCGGAGGTGCCAGATGATTCGTAGTGTACAGTGTCGAAGGTAACCAGCATATTTAAATCAAATATGGTTGTTAGCCCTATCTCGGACTGCTGAACTCTTAGCTCACCCAGACTGACGTTCGGGCTACCCAGTCGGCACCACTAGCGCGCTGTATTATTGTTGTTGTTCAATTCCTGTCGGGAATCATGAAGAGGTTGGATTTTACCTTGTTGCGGTGTTTGAGCACTAATACAGGAGTCCTTTCAAGACGACGTGGTTGGAGCTTTTACCAGAGGAGTTATCACTACTCCACAATGACTAGTTAGGTCGTAAAAGTACGCCTTTCAATTGCGGCCAATTGGCATTTCTTTATCCCTTCACTTATTGCTTCTTTTACACTTTTGGATACCGTATCCACTGTCTGCGAAGCATAAACCAGTTTTGATTTCGATTACGATTCGGCGTTCAAATTCCCGCTTTGTTTCCCCTGATACCTCCGCTTTACGCAGCCTCCCAGCAAACAAATCAGATTTAATTCGTTGGCGGGACGGATCCCGGGAGGCGGAAGCCTTGCACGTTTGTAACGCTAACTGCCACTGTGACCCAACCAACTGGGTTCCCGTGTGTCATCAGGCTAGCGGGGTTACTTTCATTTCCGCCTGCTTTGCTGGTTGCACAAAGAGTTCGGTGCCGTCAGGTTCGAGCAATCGTGTGAGTTTTAGTTTGGAATTTCGGTTTCCTGGTTCATAACCTCTTTTTCTTTACCATACTCCGAAGAGTTCACAACCACGTTGAACAGTAACAACAGTCTAGTGTGTGATCTCCTGAAGACGGTATCTGGAGAAGGCTAACCGCCCCCTTCCTCGTAGTGGTCTCAGTTGAGGAGAGTTTCAGGAAACTAGGAGTTCCTTCTTAGGTACAAGTTGAGAATATGGTGGCTTCGTACATCGTGGCGCTATCATAAGTAATCTGCTGAAGTGGCAGTAGAACAACTATGTTTTACAGACCTCCGTTTCTGAGGATCGATACTTTGGTAAGGAAGAGAAATGTTCAGGTGAAGTTCATCTAAAATACTTGTGGACAAGATTTATGTAGACTGGTAATCGCGATTTTAGTAGTAAGTGAATCTTAGCTGATCTCTGCAGAGCCCCGGCAAAGAAATAGCGAGAAATGGATAAATAAATGGAAACAAACGGCAGTTTATCAATTGGCCAGCACTGGGTTTGTGGCACGAAAGAGCATCTAGTAAAATAGTTTTTCTAAAGTGAATAGGCACAACCTGGTTGGAACGAAGGTTATGTAAGCACGACCTTGAAGGTCAGGAAATCATCCTGGCTGTGATTAGCCGGGGGCTGTGATTGACCAGCGTTCAAGGAGTATGGGCGAATTGTAGGTGGTCACTGTTGACGTAGTCTGATCGCTGTGCGATTATAGGGAAGGAACTACTTACAGGTTAGTGAGGGGAATAATATCTGACGAGTTCGTTGACGCGTTAACAAATATAAACTTTCATCAGCAACTTTCGTTTCGCGATGAATCTTCATCCAGTTTATCTCGCCTCTTTCGTCGTTACGGTTCGCAAGGTAGTTGTAAGGTTGCCTCATGTTTCAATTGGTACAACATTCGAGATATCACAGTATATTTTCCCGACTGGACACACTACTCAGGGATTGTGGAAACTTCAACAGCCCATGGCCAGATTCGCCCGTCTTGGGGTTCATCAGGTAGACGCAGTCTTATAGTTTCCGTCAATCTTCTGTTCAACTTGAACACCAGATTGTGCAAAGTTACAAACGAAGTTGGTGTTCACATGAGAATATCCTAAATAAGTGATTCATTTGGGTCTCCCATTAGCGCCGACTTAATTTTCAGTTTAATTTTCCAGTTGCGTGCAATCTGGTGTTCAACTGGAACATAAAGTTGACAGAAACTCAGGGGCCACACCTACATTATGAGCTCTGAGAGGGGCGGAACCGGTCGTGGTCTGTCGAAAAGTTTTCAACAACCTTATGGGTAGTGTGTGTTACGTCTAGTTGAAAGGTTTTTCGATTCTATCGATGAATCGTGCGGATTGCAAGGTAGGAAGAGGTTGCTCAAAGCTGTTAGCATAAGCCACATTTTGAATAGTTTGTAACATGAAAGCATGGTGTGCCACCTTGTACTGACAGCGTTCACGAATGATTTAGGTATCCCACGTCCGCGATGCTTTAATGAACCGAAGTTATCCTGAAAACAGACTATGGGTGAATTTGGTTCCGTGAATGTGATGTACTAATTTCATCCGAGTAGCTAGTCAAAAGTTTCAGCAAGGTCAGTAGTGGTCAAGTGATTACAGGAATGAAGCAACCGATTTCACTGTGATTTGATGGTCATGAACGTGTGCGACTTGTGAATTTACGAAGACTTAATTTGCCGCAATTCTACAGCAAACGATTGTGTTTGTCGGCCACCGAAGTTTTTGTCAAGCAAAGTTGACCCGTTGCAGTTATGGTTCTGACTGCATTTGCCTGTTCCATTTGAATACGCACATTACGAGACCAGCCGAAGGTAATCATCGGTTTGGCCGATGTGAGCTAACTAGTGGGTCGTGGGTGTCGGCCGTTTGAATTCTTCCCCAAACTCCAAGTTATCTAAGCTTCTCGGTTGAGATGCGTACTTTTAGGCCGTGAACCACGCGCTCTGGTTTTAGGTGCTTCCTCAAGTGACTACTTCATGGAATTCAATGTAAAACTGATCATACATGCTAACTCGTCTTGCTACCACCTTACAGGGAGAAATTTCTATTGATTTACTATTCACTTGTCGTTCGTTTTAAAGCCTTTTTATCCCCATCTAATTTGAAATTGGGCTCGAAATAACGGTTGTTCTCCATGATGTGTTCGGAAAACGTAGCTTCTCATCTTCAGAGACGATTGGCCTTCTAAGTAATTCGCACAGCCGACCCTCAATGGTGCAATGAAAAAACCATCTGGACTCGAAGGAATACGACCAAATTTATTCCGCTTTTGATTGCTCCACTGATTGCTTTGTATATGGTCTCAAAACTTGGTAAGCAGTGACTGTTTTTCTTGTCTTCACAGCATGTCTATCTCGGTTGCAACTGCACCCAGATGCTACACCGGTATTACGAACCTTTGATCACCGTTCCCAACGACCTGCACATTCTACCGGGTCAATGCACTCATGAGTGCAATCGCATTATCTTCTTCATAGTCATTCTCACCAGTTGTTTATTTCTCACTGGCGTCATTCAGAATCCACTCTTGATGGTGACTATGCGTTCGGTCGGACACGGCGAACGCGCGTTTGCGTTAGGTGTGCAGTTCGTCATTATACGCCTGTTGGCCAGTATGCCTTCCCCTATTGTGTTTGGACGTGTGATCGACGGTGCCTGTCGATTCTGGCGCTATGGATGTGGTCGTCGAGGTGACTGCGCGTTCGTAGATTTGCGCAAGCTCAATTTTTACATGACGGGTGAGTGCATATGGTTCTACACCAGTTAGATGCCATCATTTTCTAATGCTATTTCCTGTTAGCTGCAAACTCAGTGGACTGTGTGAATTTACTTTGGAACGAGGGTACTCTGGTTATATGGCAGTGATCCTCGTGCCACAATCTAATCGACTCAAACGAACTGTAGTTTCATTCCTAAGGAAAGAATATATTGTTCATTGAATCATGATCGAGAGTATTACGTTCGTGACCTTGAAAAATCACGGATTAGAGCATCGCTCGTATTGAGCTCAGCTTAGTGTTGACAGTCAAGTTTGCTAACCACCTGGCTGATAACTGTGCAAAGTTTTGTCTGTCATAGGAATGGGTTTTCTAGTTTACTTATCATCCACAAGGCCTGCTGATTCATGTATGGTCGCACCATTTACCAGTACAGGGACCCTGAATGCACTTTACTCCCGTTATGTCACCATGTTTTATAACGACGCTCCCAAATTTCCCATTCCTCATTATTATTCTGTCACCTATTCCGTTACCCATAGTCCGGTTCTGTCGTGGCAACGTGACGGTAGGTCTATGGAAGTGACAGTATTTGACTTATTGATTGTTTTACTGCACTCACCTAGCAGCTCCGTTTGTGGCCGCGGCCAGGGGATGCAACCGTGCGTTGATATTTTTTCGGCTCCTCATTGGGCCAACACAAGTTGAAGGAATGGAGGAGGCAAACCTCTTTCAGAAGCTATGTCATGTGGGCAACTTCCCGGTCAAGGAATAAACTAGGTCGGGTGCACATATGCATGCACCTGACGAATGACACGAAGTAGGAGAGAACTTCTGTCTTGCAGTTTTGGAACAGCTAAACGACCTACTTCATTTAATGAGTGCAAGCACATTCATCAGCTCCTGGAATCACGTCTATGCTGTTCGGTTGGTTCAGAGCGAGTGTTTGTACTCATAGCCTTGATGACTTTTCCCATTGTTTTGTTGCGGTGCTTGAAAATTCTGATCCATTGGTGTGAAAAGAATTCGCCACAATCTTTGCGAAGGTGGGGCTGAACGGGATATATCAGGCGAAGACCTTATTAGTCTGGTGCAGAATGAAGATAGTGATGAACCACTGTACCCTTCCGGTTTTTTTAGACACAAGAACGGTACCTTATAGAGGTGGTCGCTGGCTTGTTCGCTGAGCTGGGCAATTTGATTGCAAACGTTTCATCACCAATGGAGGTGACATCATCAGTGCGTTATTAGAGAGCGTAGCGATGTGTTGGTGGTTGTGCGTTGAGTAGTGTTACGTGTGTGTGCGATGAAACGTTTGCAATCAAATTGCCCAGCTCAGCGAACAAGCCAACGACCATCTACGGTATCTTATTTTCTCGGTGTTGCTCCGTTAGCTCTAGCTAACAACTAGAAATAGTCTCTTTCAAACTTTGCGCAGTACCCCACAGTGGTCATAACGTATGCATCCATGACCCTTCGATTGATTCGTCGTGCATCGCCAAGGCCCACCGCTATGGTCTTTTTGATGAGGGACAAATAGTTTCATGGAAAATTAGTTCATAAAATCACGCTTTTGTAGGACGTGGGTTCAACAAATGAGTTGCGTGCAGTCATAATCCGACGGTCACTTGTGTCTTGGTTAGTCAGGGATGGAGAGAACTCATAAACTCAGAAAAACAACAGTCTATTACAGTTTACTGGAGCTGCAGCCATTCAACGCTACAAACCATACTCAACTGTAATTTGTGGCTTGGCTTGCCTTAGCAAATCCGGCATCGAGGAACTAGATCCATTTCTACTTAGCAAACGCAGACGATAAGTCAACCATCTGTACAATGATTGCTTTATTTCTTAAGTGTTACTCTCGAGGAGCAAAGTGCCTTTTACTCAGTTACTAGTAGGTTTTTCTAGGGTGGAAAATTCTCATAAAAAGTTTGGATGCAAAACTGGTGGCAGTTTCGTATAATGCCCTATCTGCAGCGTAAGAAGTTGAAAATCCCCAACCCTGTCTCTTTGTTCTAGGCATTTATTAAATGGGATGCTGCACAAAGTTTATCGAAAGACTCAGTTTCGGGTCTTCTCATCTGGTTACGAGGTCATCACTGCCGTTTTCCTTAAAACGAAAAGCAATGTTCAGCACACCAGCTTACCACACACTAGCATACCTCAGCAGCCGACTTCACAGAGTCGCAGGAAAGGATTTCTATGTAACGGTCCAGTCAATTTAGTCCGTAAAGCCACCAATAACCTTGCTGCTAGACTCTTCACAATATCGTTAGTCCTCAGTTCATAAACTTCAGCGAAATCTCCTCTTAAATGCTTACTCGATATATGTAATGCGTAGCTATGATCGTATTAGCTGGCAACCTCAGTGGCCTAGTATTGAACTGAATTCGGATGTCGCTGATATAGCTAGATCACGAGGAAATCAGAAAGCTAGGGGTGGACGAAAACAAACGAATATTTCTCGTAGGACAAGTAATTTTATGGATGTACAGAAATACGGAAACGGAATTGGGATACAGGTCGAACACTGATCAGATAAGTTAGTCTGTAGGACCAATAGCACAGTGAATTTACAGGCGTCTAAAGGAAGTACGTCATACATTATTTATCGTCTTGAGGTCGTGCGTCTAACCCTTAGTTTGTTGTCTTCAGGTGGCGCGTCGTGCAGTGTTTGTGAGCTTCCATTTGAGTGTTTAGCATGTTTTGACCTGATGCACTGCGTCATAATGTATCTTCTGAAAAACACCGGTTTTCACGGGCTGACTTATAATGCTATATGTGTCTTACAGGTGTTAATGAAGCAAGCGCCAATTACGATCGTCCGTTTATTAGTATACCAGGTGATCAGCAAAGTGACCTATCCGATAGACTTGTATTGTGCTTACGGTTGAATAGCTAGACGTTCCCTCGCCCCTGTGTGTGTGTGTGTGTAACCGTTCGTATACCATTTATTTAACCTGAGTTCATTGGTTGTCAACAGAGTGAGCACACGGCACGCCCCTGTCAGTTTGCATTAGTTAATTTATATGCCACTCTATGCATGTATTGATAGATTTGACTGTGGTCAGTGCCGATCTCTATCGGATGGTCTCTCCATTCGCTGACCAAACTTCCTCCTTGTGCAACAAGAGGTTGCATAAACAGGCACGTTGTGGGTGTTGTACAGTATCTAATCCTCTAAGGGCTGTTTTGGCGAGTGATGTCCTCTTCGCGCTTTGGTATCAAAAGATTTATATTGCTCTGATCGGCTGAACAGAAAAATTTCACAAGGAGCATTTTTTGTGTCCACAAGCGATTCGTCGCGTAAACTTTCCCTAACATGCATAAGTACCGTTGTTTACAACAAGGAAATTTTTATGGGAATCGATTCCTAGAGAGATGTCTGGAAATGATCATTTGAGTTCACAGTCTTATGTATGGCTGTGGTAATCTCCCCAACTGAAACCAACACAGTAAACGGCGGTATTTGACCATTTTCA
This sequence comes from Opisthorchis felineus, assembly GCA_004794785.1. Lineage (NCBI taxonomy): Eukaryota > Metazoa > Platyhelminthes > Trematoda > Opisthorchiida > Opisthorchiidae > Opisthorchis > Opisthorchis felineus. Next base: position 327,044 of record SJOL01006437.1, read on the forward strand.
GTGAATATGGTCTCCTTTCGAACAATCACACGCTAATGTGTGACTAACAGGAGGCGCTATTTTATACTCTCCAAGAGAATGACCCCCTGCCGGGAATTTCTCTCCCGAAGGAAGGGTACTGTACTTGATATTTATACGGAAACTTTTTTCCACAACCCCAGATAGGAGATTTTCGTCACAGAAATGAGTTCATGCTTGTCAATAACAGGTTTAATGAAGGGAGACTACTTGTTCATTCATATCTTAGGAAACCCTTTTTTGCCAACGTATGGAGTATTGCTGGAATAGCTCTAATACCCAAAGCCTGTGATCCCGTCACGAAGAGACTGGGCCTCACCACAGTGTGTAGATCCACTATGGATGCAGTAGCTTGCCTCCGTCACACAATACTGAAGGCCTTAGGATTCAGAACATAGGGTTTCCAGGACTTTTGTAGTGTCTTTAATTCAATCGATCGAAAACTCCTGATTCGTAAACGTTTTGAGACGGACATCGAGAAACCCCTTCTTACACCATTAGTTTGCTGACCGAAGGCAGTTGGTTCAGATTGGCGGAAAATCGTCGAACAATAACCGACGAATTCGGCGTTTCACCGTCCCTGTTCACTTTCCATGCAGTTTTTGAAAACTAACAAACAGTGCACTTTGATGGTCGAGTTATTCGCTTAGCTTGGCAATTTTGTTGCATTTCGTCACCAATCGAGCTGTGCATTCTTGTGAATCAAAGAGGGGATGTTTGTTGAGTAGCGGTGTGCGCGAGTTTAAATAGCGCTTCCGAAGAGGGTGACCTTCGATTAGTGATCATATTGATTAGGTTCTTCACTAGTTGTCTGATCAACCAACTACCAGGTGACCTTTGGACTTCAGCTCTCTGATTAGTACACCCTGACCTTTGCCGGACTGGTCCGATGCTCGACCATGTTTCGGTTCGGAGAGCTGCATAGACTGGGTCCAGTTCAACGCGCCAGTTGATTGAGTTCGTTGTGGAGTATCGCGCTTCCAGTCATTCTAAACGATATGGCACGTCCATTAGTTTTTTATCAAGGTAATACAGTATTTTTGGCATAATTTCCATTGAGTTTCTCAGTAATTTGGTTTCCAAGTCACCTCACACATCCAGGATTGCTGTCCTTAGTTTGTTCGTTGCATACGTGCCTCGCCTTATATGGGCTGTTTGTGCGCCATCCTTGTGCAGGATCCTTGATTTTCTCAGATAGGCTAAAGCGTTATCATCCTGATACAGCTCCCTGGCTTGCTTTTACAGAGCAACAGCACATTGACCGTCCCAGTGTATGAGCCGGCCGTTATATTCCTATGTGCTATGGTCAACCCGTTTTTTTTGTCCAAAAGCAACGGTCCATTAAAACCATAAAAGTCACTCTGTGATTTTGACTAGTACGATTTTTCCCCCTGAATTCATGTTAATAAATGGTCAAACCATCTGCATGTCACGTTCAGGGTTCTAGATTTGACTTTCTGCGGCATATGCGTTGGGGTCAACAGGAGGCCTTTCTCATCACCATGTATTTTAGATGGAAAGAACCTTGCGATAATTTTTTGATTCGAGTTTTAATACCATTTTTATTTCAAGATACTCGTTCGGTTGGATGTGGTCCTCGTCAGTCCATTTTTCGCTTTACCAGACGGGCTCCGCGCGAGTCGCCTAGCTTTGTTGGAAGGATTGTCTAAGAAATCGGTTACAGACGTTTTTGACCGGTTTACACATCTGATACTCATCCCCATGTCCCATGGGTAAAAAAATTTCCTTTTTCCATCTTCAGTTGCAATGATCCTCGTGCCACAGTCTAATCGACTCAAACGAATTGTAGTTTCATTCCTAAGAAGAGAATATATTGTTCATTGAATCCTGACCTAGAGTATCACATTCGTGACCTTGAAAAATCACGGGTTAGAGCGTCGCCCGTATTGAACTCATCTCGGTGTTGACAGTCAGTTGGATCAACGAAGTGACCTGAATGGTGTACCGCACTCACTCAAGACCCAAAACGATATTTTTTAAGTTTTTTTCGCAATTGAAAACAAAAGTACAACTACATTTAGTGAGTGACCAAACCACTTAACATTTCTTTTCGAAATCTGAACACCCTAAATTGCCTAAGGCCCGGTAAAATCGAAACGGTGTGCCTAATAGAATTCCGCATACTGTATTAAAAGAGCTGCCAAACGATTCATGCAAATGCATTCCGTCAAACTCACTCTCCTTCCTTTATGAACTTTTCCTTTTGTAGGTCTAGGCATGATTCTCAAATCCGTCGGTTTGATCCTGTACATCATCCTTCTATGTTTGCTCCGTCGCTCACCGGCCAACCAAGACGGTAATGACCCGAACTTCCTTCCCTCGTCAACACGAAATTGTCGTAAACCGAGTGAGCCTCTGGGGGGTGCTTCTGCAACAATTTGAAAAAGGATCCTTTGTGCTTAGGACAAAAGAACGCATTCCAGCTACCGTCCCATGTGTTTCCGAACCCTTCCTGGCGTATTACCGCCTTTGACAACTTCACAGTATATCAGATCTTTATAAAACTGCATTTTTTGTAGAAAGCAACTACAGTGGTCGCTTGTATGATAACATATTTTCTTGCCTTAATGCGCTGGAATGCTTCCAGACGTCTTTTTCTTTTTCAACGTTATCGGAGTCTTTTTCGCAAGTTTTGCGTTATTGTCTGCTCAGGACTTGTCCGTAGTATGAGCAACCGTTTCATTTCCTCTCCGTTCTTCCCTGCACCACTTGCCGAGCCGCCTGCTTTTGAGTCGGCTGTCCAGCGCAAGTGTTGCATACTTCCTATAAACACCTAGCCCCCACTCCCTCATGCACGTCGAATGTTTTGAGATTTATTTATACGGTACATCTTCCTTCCACCTACATCCTTCAGTTTATGCGCGAAGACCCCACCGAGTTTCGAAAATGTTTTGTTGTTCTCATGCCTGACCTGCAGAAGCGCACACAAAGCCCGTTCGGACGCATTCTGCTGCCTCACCCCATACATATATCCATAATCATACGAGTATATCTGTTGCTGTGATACAAGCTCCATTGTATTATTGTTGGAAATTATTCACGTTTTATGAGACGGTAATATCCAAAGAACCGAACAAGATTATGTTGCACCATTTTCTTACTTCTTCCTATCGTGTCGGTTGTCCTCTAATTCTAGGTTTATGAATGTCGTTTCCGTAGAATTCTTCCTGTCTTATCGAGAAGAAATGACATGGATACATCTTTACAGGCATAGTAAATTTTCCAAAGGTTTTTTGCATGAGTCGCCAAGCTCGGCAGCTTGCTTATAATTGGTCGGTATTCTGACAGGCCAGAACCTGCTACCGTTCGACCTGTAGGGGACTGTCGTGCAACCGCCACCTCAACGCCGTTCATGGCTGTTCCTTATGATAGTATGTCATCTCGCATATCGGAGGAAGTTGTACTGCAATGATGGCGCTTTATGTTGTGGCAGGTGAAGCCAGCCGCGTGAAACAGATTCCAGGGAAGGAAATCGTCCCTCTCGGTGGCGGCCGGCCACCGATTCAAATCGTGGTCCGAATTCTTGATCACCAAACTCGAGACGGAAAATGCCAGTTACCACGGGAGTATGTTTTATGAAATACTTTCTCTTTGTAAGAAATATTCGGAAGGTTTCACACTGTTCGGGGAGTTTCTTTATTGGTAGTTAGAACCGAACCGATGGCGAAGTAAAATGAATGCAGTCACGGCCATTAAATTAACATCTTCCCACCATCCGGCAAGATTGCGAATCCTGCTGTTCATCAGGACAATGATTCCGAGTAGGGGCAGTTCGCTGCGTGAATCACCCTTCTCTCAGTTGAGCATGTATTCCATTGTTTCCTGAACTACTCGGCATGCCTGGTTCGGTCGTTGTATGCAACTCTGCTAAGATAAACGGCCCCGGTCTTTTCTTCAAGAAACGAACAGTTTCGTGGAATAGCCATCAGTCTACTCATCATAGTATCGTAGCGCTTATTCAGTAAACGAAGTGACCTACATTCTACCAACCTTGGGATCAGTCTAGGGAACAGACTTGTTTTGGATGAGTAGAATCCATCGATCTTGTAAATAGTGTCGTGCCAAGAATCTATTCGCTTTCGCTTTATCGGTCAGCTGAAATGAAGTAAAACTGAAAATTGATACTCCCACTCACACAACACTGAATTGTCTGGTTTCTATCTGAGTGCACAGCTAAAGCGGAGGTGAAATTTTTCAATTGATTCTCGGAAGTGTGTCTTAGGTGAATGTTTCTAATAAAAAGGAATGCGGTTATCGCAATGGGAATAAATTAGGGATCAACAGCCTTTTTCGAGGTATGTTTTGGAAAGCTCATAGAGGTGTGTTGTCATGGCATGGTTTGGAAATATGCCTTATTGGTTGGCTGTTGTGCATAGTTTTGCGATCCCACTGTCACCACGCTTCAACTAGTCGACACCAGTCGCCACTCGAAGGTCCAGTCAACATGTGATGTGGATTCGGTGACTGAAGGATGAGTGGCGCTATATTCTGTTTAGGTGCGAGTTACTCACGCTGCTCATCAGCAGCTCGTGGCCGAACGGTTAAATATTCAAACTAATAGGCGGGAGGTTGCCGGTTCGAGACTGCTCACTGGAGTTTCGTGAATTGCTCATTGCTGACGCTTCCTAATAAAGATGAAACAACTGCAGTGGTTTTCGGCCTTTCAGCATAGTTTGGCTTCACTTACAGGATGAAATCTCAATCAACACGAGGATGTTACAATCATCAAAGCGGTGATGCATTTCAGTTCATCCGAAGGCAAGCTTCATAGAGTAGCTGTTTTCTTAACCTGTCGTAACTTGTCAAGTTATTTAAGTTTAGCAACAATTGGCAAGTTAATCCGCTTATTTTATTGTTTTGGCTCAGAGGTGGTCAATAAATCAATTAAAGGTGAAGTCATCAACGTGGTGTAGTTGTATCTACTGAGCGAGATTCGCCCCATGCATCGTGTAACACCTCACTTCCCTGTGCCTTCTTCAGAACGCGCATCGTAATTTGGGCCTCCTTGAATAATAACACGGGTATGTAAACATCTGTTTGCGCACGCTCAAGAATTATGGCTCATAAACTCAGCAAGCAATGGTGTGAACGGTGTCTTACGTGAGCTGATGAGAACGGCTATCTTGGTGGTGGCAGATGATGGCTGGAGTGAGCCTGAAAATCGATCGCAAACAGTAAATCCATCTTTATCACTCTTCATCGCTGGTGCATCTTCGCTCTATCACTATCTTCAATCTTTCGTTACCCTTTGAGAATTGGCGGGACAGAGAATCGAGCACGCATATGCATATGCACGAGTAATCACAACTGTGAGAAAGAACGGTGGGTGCACTCGGGCGTCTATCTCAAGTCACGGGAGGCATATGGACACAGAGGTAACTCAATAAAAACCCGACATAAGGGAATTGGGACGAACTGTACGTCGAGTTTACACTTTTCACACGAACTTGTAGATTGTTGATGGATTTGTAGAATCTGCGTTCACGTCACCGGCGCTTGAACAGTCTTCCTCTTGTCCTGGTGCAATTATTCTGGTGACCCCCACTAAAGACGAGGAGCACTGGTCTCGAGTTTCGCTCAAACTGCGTATCCTTGAGTGTGCCGGGATCTTAATCCAGAGCATCTGACGTGCGAGACGAGCCTGTTATGACCTATCCACAAGCGCGCTTCGGACTCAGCTGATTTGTCACTTCTGAATAGTCGAACATGCTCAGGCTTGCGCGATCTCCTTGGTTTTGCCGACGGCTGAAACGACGACCAAGTAACTGTCCTGGTCGTGTCGATCGACTAGCCCCTTTGTCGGGCATTCCAGTTCAGGTAATGCCACGGATGCTTGAAACCGACTGGACAATTTCCTGATTAGTTATGAGTTGTGCTGGCATCACACTCGTCTCGCGTGTCGGAGGCACGGGGTTCAAATGCCTGCACATCCAAGGGTTAACACCTGACAAGCTTCAGTAAGGGTGAAACTCCAGTCCAATGCTTCTCCTGTTTGAGGTAGGCCCACCAGAATAATTGCGCTCGGACAGGAGAACTGTCCAAGTGAGAGTGAACTAAATACGTCCGTACCTTTGAGCACAATCACTCCAACGTGCAGCCAAGTCACTGACCATCAAAGGCCGTTGTCGGTGACGCGGGTACGAGTACCGCGCCCATAGGACAGGACGCTTGGGGGACGGTAACACATTGTTTCACTTTGGAAGGCTATGTGCTGAAAAAAGCTAGCGATTCGCTGACTTTGCATTCGAATCAATCGGTACACTAATGCTTCTAGCCAAAGTCCCATGGGTATGTGCACCCTTGTTATGCAGTACTTCATAACTGACCATTCGACGTCAATTGCAATGGCGTCACTGTATTCTGTTTGGAGAATCTAACTATGGATGTCCTAAAAAGTCGACTTCCGAACATCAGAGTGGAAGTTTTGACGAACATTTTTGCGGAGCATCCGTTTTTGTCCATTTTTCCCAACTTTCCACCTCAAGTAGTCATCAAATTTGGTCGATTTTACACGTTTGTTTTGAGCCCTACCGCTCAATGGTTAGTAGACTAATCGAATCATCAGACTGACAGAATCAATATCTGTTTGTTTGATGTGACTGCGTTACTGCTTTAATATGGCCCACATACCGAGTTCAAAAGTATGTGTGGTATGCGATCGCTTGGGCAGGTAAATCACGGTAACTACCGTGTACATGACCGCTGAAATTGATCTGACAAAACAGCTGAAATTTCTGGGAAGGGGGTGAGTAATACGGATGCGGGAGTATGGAACGAAACTGACAACTACCGACGGAATCCAAAGTCACTAGGTCTTCAGCGTGTGCCCTGGTGTGAGAAAAACATGCGCTTAAGCAATTCAGTCTAATTTGGATTCGTAGCGGCCTTCTGTGTACAACAAAAACAACGTACTGTGTATTACCTTACGGCGTTACACTATGGAAATAATTAGTGTTTAGTATGTCCGGACCATCCATGGGGGGAAGCAATCAGTGTGCTTTACGTAGAATATCTAACGAATGGTACGAAATCCGATGATAAACCTAGTACACTTATACGAAGGTTTGTCGATCGATTTACGCACATGAAGTTTGTTTGCCAATTACTTCGCTCAGGGTACTTATGGGCGTCGTCCCTTCGCTTAGCACCAATCACGGATTTATCAATCGTCTTCAGCTGCCTGCACTCAGCTATTGTACTGCCCAGGCAGACTTTGATTGTAGCCATGGTACAATAACCACACTGGGACCGTTGCCCAAGCGGGATTTTGAGTGCCGTTCGTGTTGTAAGGTGCGCGGAAGGTGCTTCGGTTTGGTAGAGTACATGATGCGCTGGTTGTTTTACGCACGGTAATGATCTGAGACGAGAAAAACGGTAACATCCCGGACTATTGTTCTGTCTTTTGAGGCATCCAAAAAATACGCTTTGAATTAATGCTTCAATAAAAGACCCTCTTTCGCAAACACCTGACGCGCTGGAAGCCTGGTGCATACGACCACTTCTTCTGCGGGTAAAACCCGTCGGATGGGTTAAATCAATCTAGTGGACGCAACAACCGATAAAACGAATTTAATGGGAGGGCGAAACACCAATCGAAACGCAGCACAGCACAAGGCCAAATAGGCACGCGCGTATAGAGCACGGGTTGTTTCTAGATTGTCGTACCAGACAGTGGCGTGTCGCGAAGTGAACGGACGTCAGCACTTGCAATAGTACTTTAGCGTGCGTAACTTGGCTTCAGACACCGATTATGGACATAGATGTCTGGGCACGGACTACGGATAGAAAAGGTTTTTAGATTTCGGATGCCGATCATTTCTGGGTCAGCTAGTCGGGCGACTGGAAGCCTGGAAACGTTAGACACTACTTGCCTCCCTGCAGAGGGATATCCGACTTGAACGCGAGAGCCCCTAATCAATCACTACGCTTGATAATGTGGTCTGTCGTCTCTGGTGTTATCATATTCTTCAAGGAACGTGGAATTTTGAAGACAAAACAATTGCATACCATCAATTGGACGCGTTCCACTGGAGACATCACAGTAGTATGTCGAGGTCATGTCCAACGGACAGTGCTTTCCCTTTGAATAATTCCTAATTGCAAATCAGTGAGTACAGTCTAAACACCTTACTTTTCGAAGCACAACTTTTTCTTGGATTTCAACCAGGTGGCCTTTGATTGATGTTCGAAAATTCAAAAGGTATACTCACTGATAAAGAAGTAAGCGGTGAAAAAGGGACCAGGTTAGTCATTTTGACCGCTCGTTTACCAATCTGCTGATGGTGACAACGACCATAGTGAATGAATGGCCATAGTGAAATCCAAACAAAATGTTTACTTTAAGTCTAATGATATTCAAAGTCGCAATAAGCCACGTTTTCTGACGTTCTAAGAAGCAGAGAATTTGTGCAATACAGCCACAATAAGACGAAGGAGTGTCTCGAACGGCTTTGGTCGGTTGAGATTACAACCTATGCAAACAGTTTCACCACGCGTGCTGTCGCTGACCCACATCCATTCACTCGTGTCTACGTCGACACTCCACTGAAGATGCGGTCGTAGTCGACCCATTAAAGCGGGAGGGGGGGACAAAATCGTCTGGTCTTAACCCCTCCCCGATGAGCGGTAGACAAACATTGGCGCGCTATGACCCGTTGCCTAACTTAATGGCACTGTTGACGCTGATGGTGCAACAAGTGGCACTGATACGCATTTGCATCAAAAGAGCGAAGTCAGTGAAACGGAGCGAACGAAGTGCAAAAATAAATGTGTCCCTACTCACTTTCACTGATGAAAACACCAAGCACTATCTGAATAAAACGAAGTAGTCAGTGAGTTGCTCCACCGTGAAGGTGAACAACTTTCTGTTTCGAAAAACGACAGTAGATACCGCTCACAACAGAATGAATATCGGAGAACTTATCTCCATGATGAGCGTACTTCACAGTATCACGAGTGAGGACGTTCACTCGGCACTTGAATTTCTCACCATGTGACCTTAGTGACGGTCATACTTGCCGCGTCAAACTCGGAGGGTTGCAGCGATTCCAACACTTGGCAAGATTCCTTTGCTTCCCGAAGAATCAAAACAACAAAGTAAATGGAGACCTCAGTATTGTCCTATAAGTAGAGACGGTGTAACCAACACTGCATACCACAACTGTATATAACTTATTTGCAAATCACAGCCATATACTGTTACGTGTATAAGTATATTAGAGCAAATTGCATCCTGACAACTTACCTTATGTAGTCGAATTAAAGTTGCTTTCTGACTAGCTCTGGCTTAATTCGAATTCACTGTTTGCTATTGGATCGCGGAACAGAAGTCATGGTTTCATTTGATCTATATAGCGGGCGATAGTTCTGGGTAGTTCGGCGGCTAAGACACAAAGCTAGGGACCTGAAGGTCCATGGTTTGAATCCAACCCTGGCTACCCGTCCAATTTTAGATAACCTGGCAGGACAGTATCTCACACCTCGTACTTCGTCCGAGTTGTACGACAGCCACACACCGAAAGGGTGCCATAGATAAACGATTATTAGTAACATTATTATTAACATGTATTAGGAAGGAGGAGGATGACACATTTCTTGCAAGGCTCTTTCTGGGTTTACACATGTATGTTTACGTGGATTTTCTGGCATTTCGCGAAAATATGTGGAGGTTGTCGCAAACGATCAGCCAAAGTTATGTCCGAAACTTTTGTCTGCCATCCTTTCGCTTCATACTTTCGCCGAAGGGAGGAACGTTTGATGGGGATTTATCCTCAAAACCGAATATTTCGACGGCAAAGCAAGCGAATTGATCCTCAGAGCTCACAGTTTCGCGGTTCGAAATGCTACGGTACTGTTTACAAAAAAGTGAGTAAAACTGTACGACAAACCTCAATCGTCCACGATCGTGGAGTCAACACCTGCGGAAGTGTGTCACTGACCCGCACAGTGAAGTGTCAAGGTCCGCTCACCAGTCGGCGGCGAGCAGAATTTCGGCCGGCGGGTTGCGGTCGTTGCTTCCGAGGTCAGTCTCGTGACTCTGCTTAGCGGTGTGATCACAGGGAGATCACGATAGAAGTCAGGACAGGCTCAGCAGACGCGGCAATAACACGTTTGGGTAAATGGGTCAGCTGTGCACGCACCCCCCCCCCTCCCGCACACACAAGCGCTAATATACCAGTTTCGGAAGGGGCGGCCTTTTTGGCAAGGTGAATGGCGTGTACGGATGAGTAAAACAAGTCGATATCAAAAGTACATAGGCGGATTAAGCTAATGAATGGGGTGGTTATCATGAGGTTAAATTAGGTTCAGTGGTGCTCACCTGTCGACGACAGCCAGAATCTCACATAGTACGACTGATTGCAGATGCTTGACAGAAGAAGCAATACCCTCAGTGTCTACCAGTCATGTGAGCACAAGGAAGTAACAAAATGTTGAGACCATTACTATAGATTCAACATACAACTCCAGTCTTCTAGACAGCAACTCGGTGATTATTCCCCTAATTAGTAACAGTGACTTCCATTCAATTCTTAAAAACCGGACGTTTTTTGTCACTTATTTCACGGGTTTTTGGTTCTAACCATGGACCGAGTAAAACAGCTATTCTACTTGTTGTAGGCAATAAAAGGAACAAAGTCTTGTAACCAATGCGGCCAAGTTGCGAATGACATTAATTTAGCGTTTCAACAGAGTAAAGAGGTCATTTGGTTTTCTTCCACCATTCGTTTCGTAATCGAGGAGAATGGCTGAAACCCATGCATTGTACATAGGAAAGATCGTCTTACAAAGCCAGATTAATCGATAGCTACAACTATTTTCGCGTCTCAAAAAAGGAAGGGAGATACACTGACTTCCACAGGCGATCCGTTTGCTTACGGAGCAGGGTTGAGGGGATAATGAACTGTTGAATTCACCCAAGATTTCGTTCGACGAAGTGAGATTAGGGTGCGCTTACCTTGTTGCTTTTTACTTTATCACGGTATAAAGGGGTAACTGTCTGAAGTCAAAGGTCAACAAAGATGTTTTTACGGCAGACCAAGGTAACGAGCAAACAGAACAGGTAGAGGCAAGTGCGTCAGTGTTGTTACTTTTGTCCGTGGAACTGTTTGGAGATGTCTCCATGCGAGGATTGAGGAACATCGAATAAGATGTTTTTACGTGCATCCTAATACCAGTCAGGGCTCCCTCAGTGAGGCCACGGTGTTCGAGTATAGGTTAAGGGAATCTGTCAGCCACAACTATCCACTTACTTCAGCCAGACAGAAAATGAATGGAAAGCAGTAGAGAAAAGGGCCAGGATCCAAGCGATAACTAATACAAAACCGATTTCATGGGACTGTGGGAGATTTGGGCCTCGCATGGTGTAATTAATGTCTTCTAAACACACAAATCTAGTGTGCATGGTTCAGGATGAACTTCGGCACAATATACAACCAGGTATTTAATAGTGGAGATATGATAGTGTTAAACATCGACGGTGTGATGCAAGGAGGTTGATGTGTTCAACTCTGCAGTGCCATAAACAACCATTCCTGAGTTTATTTCAGCTATCACGAAGCAGTTTTACCCGACAAACAGCAAGGGAGGACAACATTGTCTCCCTGCGTACGGCTGACGACAGACTTGGCAACTGGATGATTCTTCATATGCAAGCAGAAGAGGAATGAGGAAAGAGTTGCGCACCAGATATTGAGTAGGCTTTCTAATAAGTGATCTACGTTTCAGTGGCTGATATTCTGACGAACAAGTATAGTGTGACTGTTGATGAAACTGCAATGACTCCTTGTATTGCTAGACAATGTGAAGTGTGCGGAAGAATCACACATTTTGGTATGCGTCCTAAACCTACTTCAAACAGGTTTTTAATGTGATTTGAATCCCGCTGAACGGAGTGTTCTGGAGTCCCCCAATCCGAATGGGGGTCGAAAGTTTCCACCTTTTATCCGCTGTAGACCGAAATTAGGTCTTGACCTAACACCTTACTCATGAGGTTGCTGAAGGCTCTCCGACAGTCCCCAACCAGTTTCGCCCTTCTTGGGGCTCATCGGGTAGGCGCAGTCCCAGAGTTTCCGGCGACCTTATATTCTATTTAAACCCGAATTAGACACATTTCGACAAATACTCTTATTTGCACACGAATTTGGTTTTGACAGGAGACTCAGCCCAATCCAGCTGAATCGCCTGTTTATGATGGTCGTGGTCTGTTGAGAACTTTTCAGGGAACTTATGACCAACGTGTTACTTCTAGGCAACAACGTATTGCGGTTTCTCGAATATCGTACCAATTGTAACATGAAGCGGCCTGGTGCAGCACATTCAATGAAAGCAGACCATCATAAACAAGAGATTCAGCTGGATTCCGTTAAGTCTCCTGTCAAGATCAACTCCATGTGCAAATGGAAGGATTTGCCAAGATTAAGCTCTCTCTTTTTGGAGTATTTGTACAGTGAGCAAAAGGAAGTATTACGCTGAGTTCTGTTTTCGCCGAAGTCGTGTTGAGTCCGTCCAATTTACTTTGACAACTTCAACTTAGGTGGAAGCATTTTTTTCAAGTGGTGCTTCAGTTTGGCTTTAAATCTATTAGTAAGTACATGTTGAAATTGTTGTTGTACTTCGTATCCACTACAACACCAAATATCCAAAAGGTCACTGGCAGAACTGTAAGTCTATTTTCCATCCTACTTCGGTTGAATGAATCTTAAGGCACTTGACCGAACAACATAGCCATGAGAGTTTCACATGAATTGCTCTAGCTTATGAAACTGGCCTAATTATCAGGCTGGTCGTCACGATAATCTATAAGGACAAGTAGAGTTCAACTGCTTTCGATCGATAATGTGTCCTTGGACTTAGTAACGCCAGAAATTAGAAATGAACTAATCAGCTCCGATTGGCACCCACTGCACAACATCTTCAGATAACGTATGACCAGATAAAATCATATACAACCCGCTCAAATTTCACGGTAATTCTTACTAAGCGGTATGCAGCAAACCCTGGCTCATAGATTTGATTGATAGACTGAGATAAGAGGCTGGACTCCTATGTGTCTTGCTTATATTCATTATGTGAAAAAGTACGATTGTTCCACCAAGGCTATCTGTCTGAATACAGCTGTTATGTAACCAAGGAAGCGCACGGTATAAAATATCGTTTCGTGCTACCTAGGCTATTTTCATGTATGGAAGCTTATAGAGGGAGATTAGTTTCGAAATGGGAGCCTATCGGCCAAGTAGCGCGTATGGTTTTGCTTTCCGCTGTGTATGTAGATTGGTTACACTTTATGCCGAACAGTATTGGGATACTGACCTCGAACTTTTGGGTATGTGGGGTAACAACATGAAGTGGCCGTTCACAGGACACCTAGGTTTGGCTTATTTGCGACGACCCTCATGTTGCACGACTGCTTCACAGTGTTTTTCTCTTCGTTTTGGTGACGAGCAGGTAGGGAGTCACATGCAACCTTTTGTTCGGTTATATTCATCGGTACGACTTATGATAGGAGGGTAGTGATCAAGCATGTTTTCTGATTGCCCTATTAAGGCCACCTGTTTTTCCGCTATCATTCAACTTAGAACTTTCAGTTTTCTGCCCCTATAACACGGCGCAGTTCAAAAGAAAATATCCGAATGCTAGCTTAAACAAACTTACGAAATACTGTCAAGACTAGTACAAACTGAGTATACAGAAAAAAAGCGACTTGACGTCTTTCCGATCAAATTTTACAGGTTTCTCGCCCTCACTTTTCTTCTTTATACTAGTGAATAACATCTCCACTTCTTCCACAGTATTGAAGCTCTTGTGCCTGCTGCCCACATACCTGATAACCTGGAATGTATTGTTAAATAGCATAACAGTCGACCGTCCGGGTCAAAGCCATAATTACTTTGGCTAGGCAGTATGGACTTACGCATCTTCAGGTTGGACTATCACCCTCCAGAATTGTTCTTCACAGTCGATTTGGATGAGTTGATTGTTAGGTATCCTGAGTTTGTCACGCAGCAGTGTACTTGAAAGACGTTCACGTCCTAGACCGTAATAATCCTTCGTTACCTTAGGGTTCTACCATTAAAAATCTTAGTTGGGTTATCGGTGTTGACTGAGCTTCTTTAAGCAAACACCACCTTCCTACATTTTTGGTTCTGTAACGTGTGATCTAAGTACTGATCTCTGTGCTTCTCGCTTATTCTAGCCGGGCAAGAAGCCTTCATCGTTTGCACGTGTTTCGAATACAGGACTTTCGTGACACTTGCTGCAAATACCCGATGTTCCAACTAAAACCGACGAGGCCAATTCAATCATCGTCTCGTTGTTTGTGGCTCTCATAAAGATTTTCTCCTTTTTTCTGAACATTTATCTCGTAAAATTCTCGGTTTCCTTGACGATGTATTAATGGGACTTGGCTAAAAGTGATCACCAACTTTCTCCGGCATTTTTTTACAGATAGCGACGATAGCGACGATTAGCTGAATCAAATCAAAATAACAACGTCACTCACCAACAAGTGTTAACAACAATTGAGAATGCTGACTTTGTGACACCAGGTTATCCCTGGTTAGAATCGTGCGCATACAGTAGATCCAGCACATATCGGGATCCACAGACGGTCAGATCAGCGAGGTGACCTCCCTGAAGTTTCGCACGCAAGTTTCCTAAGCGATGTGCTACTTACTAAACGAATTCCTGTGTTAAGCCGAAATTCGCACTGTAAATGAGCTTTCTGCACAAAAAGCTGGGCATAAATTGACCGCTTGGTTTTACTGGCTCAAAAGCAACCAGACTGATCCGTTGATTGATTATTGATCGAAGAATAGTGTCACACTGTTCATCGAGTCATCCGTCAATAAAAACTTGAGACAGTAACTCAAGTTGTCCGGTTATCGTTTCAGTTGACAGTTGATAAGAGCGCTAATGTTCCTGATCATAACTGGTGGATGGACGACTGAGCCAGCCTTTCAGCCTCTAGAAAAATGACGTGATTTCCGGACGATCTGTTGTGTAAATCATTGTTTTGTCGCTGTTTGGTGTCCTGAAAGTTTGTGACTTCTAGGTTTGTTTAAATAGCTCTCCTGCGGTATCCTTCGTTAATTTGTCGCCTTCACAATATCTGTCGTGGACAAATTGCTGCTGATGCGATGGCTAATATTACATGGAGGTTCGACACATGCTCGGTGCTGCCTGCCCACACAACGTGCTACCGATACTGTAGCGGTCACTTCCTTGTTCCTTCAACCAACTTCGCTTTGTCTAGTACATCCGTACTCATTAGATCACGCGACTCCCTATGTTCCGTAAACGCACAAATCACGTGACAAACCCCCTTCCCGCTCGCAACCTAGACCAACAAGTCAGTTCCCGTCTTGTACGCGTCGAAACAATGCTATGTTTTATACACACGTCAAACCTTCCTATGTATAGAAAGACACAACACAGTCACCACACACTCACTCGCGCGCGCGCAGGAGGCAGGGAGTCAACCAAACTTTTCAAGTCCACGGACAATTACGGTACATGTGTAGCAGCTATACTGCGGAGAAAACACGTTCCGCCGTCCGGACTTTCAACCAAGAACTCTCACGAGTTGTCCACAGACGATTAGTCACCTTTTGACTTAGTCCATTGTTTGCACTGTATTTATTTTATCATGGTGCAACTAGTAACTGTAAACTACTATCCACCATAGTAAAAACTGTCATTAGTGCGTATACCTTCTGAGTCATATTATGGCTGTCATAACCAGTGCACTAATAATACTCCACACGACCCCTTCAGATAGCTACGATTGGATAGGTTCTGATCTATGCTCCATCCTCGTCGACCTGCCAATGTAGTATGCTCCATGTGGCCAAATGCTACCAAGTAGACATAGAGTTGGTTAGAGAGAAAAGTTAGTCTTTCTGCATTCGCCACCGTACGAGAAAGGTCCGCACGTCCGACCGATTTTCAGAACGATGGTTGTTCGTGGTGAGGAGATTTCGTCCTGCCATTGAAGCCAGTCTATTCTGAAAAGCCGAGAAGCCCTTTCCAGCTGTTTCATCCTTGTTTCCAGTCCGGACCTTCTAGGTGAACACAACCGTTTGGCCACGAGCAGCTGATCAGCTGCGTGGTTAGCTCTCTCTGCCGCTCTCTCTCATTTCCAGAAGTAATTGCTATGTCAAAATCCTGCATAAAAATGCCTATCCTGAAATCAACATGCTACCGAGCGCTCGAAAGCAGTTTGACACATGTGCCGCGAAAATTGCACTGTATGCGAACATCGTTCGAGGCCGATACAGCTACAGAACATTTACATCACTAACTTAATAGGTCGTTCAAAAGCATTTTCACTGTGACTTATCTACTCCTGACGTTTATTAGTCGTCTCAAAGACCAACTATCGCGTTTAGCTGCCAGCATGTGTGTGTGTGTGTGGGGGGGAATCATTATGATTACTCCTGTGAAGCAAGCCCCACCGGCAGAACGACGAAGATATCGTCCCAGAGGGTGCCATAACACATTTAAACTTGACTAGTCATACAGACTATCAACAACTCGGGCTCAGCGCATCCTGTGAACAGGGGATGCCGAGAAAATACAGACTATTCATGCACTGTCGTCCATCATCTCAACACCAACCTCCCAAACATATTTACATACAGAATGTTTTGCACAGAGTAGGTGGTTACCACTCACTGCTACAGACCAGATTTTTGTGCAAAGAAATTTTTCGTACGACGGCCTACGCAAACACATGCTCTGCGCAAAGGTGACCAATCACCACCATTGTGTTTCTACAGTACATCTGACCAAAGTTCACTTGATCATGGGCTCTTCATGGCTTTCCGCCGAAGCTGTGGGTGAAATGCACTTAGATATCTCAAATATCGTAACATAAGTAGCCTTTGTAAGAGAACAGTAAAAGAATATTGTCAACAAGATATTCTGCAGAGTTTCCCGCTAACATCAGAGTAATTTTCAGATTATTTCATTTCACCAAGATCTTTGTTTCTTGATGGGCTGCGTAAATTTTCCCATGTCAGAAAAGGATGCAAACTTGACCTTTGTATCCCTCATAAGCTTGTTAACCTCCATCTATGAAAAAACATGAAAATAACGTTTTACTAAGGATGATCACGTTGTTTATCGTCCGCATGAACCTATGTAAGTTATCAGGACAGTTCACAACAAAGGGGGAAATCTGTGGATTCTAGTTTATTTCTTGTCAGAGCTCATCAGTAGTGCACATCTTTGTGCCGAAATTCGAACCCTGGTAGCAGGACAAACGCTTTACCACTGCTCTGTTTGATGCACAATTAGTACTACTTCTGGACGGCCGAACATATCCCCACTAAAATGGTGTCTCTCTCAACACCAGGATGCATTTACCTTCATTTCGCATGCCAGAAGCTGCCTTTCAAGGGGGCCCCAGGCGATGAAACATTTTTATTTAGCAGGCATTTTTTGAGGCACAGGAATCTCCCCCATTGCAACCTCATTCAGTGAAGCGACCCCCTTAAGCAACCAACTGGCACCTCGTGTAACCACGCGGAACAAAACACCACGTAGGGAAAGCCACACAACATTGGCCAATTTTATTAGTGGACTGTCATTTTAGAATATTTATCTCTTAAGCACACCTGATGCACTAATCCGATACTTTGGTAAGGCGCAAGTGGATCGCACTAAAGTAGTTTCCCATTTTTAAATTAAGTGTTCCGGAGGAAAAGAATAATGTAAGGAGGATTTGCTTGTCCAATGTGATGATCGATGCTGACCATTTGCCAAGTATAACAATTCCGATGTCGGGACTCGAACTAGCGCACCATCGACAAAAGAGCCGAATCGCCCACTTTGTTTTCAGTGGTCCATGCGAACCCTTCTGTGTGAACTTGATTTATTCGATAAAAGTCTTTTTCACCTTTATTTCCAAGATTACGGACGCTGGTGGGATGGGAAAGTACAAGGAAAATGGCTTAGTTTTTACCAGATTTTCTAATAGGAACAAGGCAATCTAGTTGATTGCCTAACATGGACCAGCTTTTCAAATTCTCCCTGAATGAGCTCATTATGAATGTCCACAACATAAATAGATAGGGGTAAAACATATTAAACTCTTACATATGTCAAAAGACACTTATCCAAGTTAATTCATGCTCAGAGTTGAATCCCTCCTTCCTGTTTTGGAAAACAGCTATACAGAAGCCAACCCCACTTTATTCTGCCTTAGTTGGAAGGATAGTTATATTGCGAGGCTGTGGTTTCCAATGCATCGGTGGTCCACTTGATCAGCTCGATGAACTTTTCCATTGTTTAAGGTTCTGTCTTCAGAAACGTCCGCAGCACGAACGAGTCAGCTATCTATCTAATCTATCTATCTATCTATCTATCTATCTATCTATCTATCTATCTATCTATCTATCTATCTATCTAATCTATCTATCTATCTATCTATCTATCTATCTATCATTCTATCTATCTATCTATCTATCTATCTATCTATCTATCTATCTATCTATCTATCTATCATCTATCTATCTATCTATCTATCTATCTATCTATCTATCTATCTATCTATCTATCTATCTATCTATCTATCTATCTATCTATCTATCTATCTATCTATCTATCTATCTATCTATCTATCTATCTATCTATCTATCTATCTATCTATCTATCTATCTATCTATCTATCTATCTATCTATCTATCTATCTATCTATCTATCTATCTATCTATCTATCTATCTATCTATCTATCTATCTATCTATCTATCTATCTATCTATCTATCTATCTATCTATCTATCTATCTATCTATCTATCTATCTATCTATCTATCTATCTATCTATCTATCTATCTATCTATCTATCTATCTATCTATCTATCTNTATATATATATATATATATCCATCTATCTATGCGTACGTTTTTTAGCACAATTATTGTGTTTGGTATTTGTTAGTCAATCTGACTAGATGGATAAGAATCACTGGTTTTTGATGAGTTGCGGAAGGGTCTACTACCATTATACAAGTCCGCATTTTGCGCTGGTCCGGCACAAATGAAATTTTTTGCCTTCTTCAACAAAGCCGTTTAGAACACTCGAAACTGACTAAACTATCCACACCCCGATGTTCTTTAGAATATCTGAGTGGTTCGTGTAGGTTTGGCAATTTCGGTGTTTGTGGGAAGCTAGCAGTAGGCCTTCTTTACACTTCTGAATTTTAACTTTTCATCAAAAAGCTTTTTGAATGAACTGACATTATTGTACGGCACCGAGACACTGGTAATCCACTGATACTGATGATGCCCTTTAGGAACCCCGGCTGAAGCTTTTTAATAGCCATCGTTCCACAAGAAAACGACGCCTTTGTAGACGCAAGTGTGACAACACATTCCGATGCCTGAAGGTTGGCTCAGAATTTTCATTTGGCTCTTTTCCAGAATGTGTAGGGAATATCATTGTTACCTGTTACTGCCTGTAGGTGTCCGAACATAGGATACGTTGATTATCAGTTAGTAGCACGAATTTTCTGCGTATAGAGCAATTACTTGTTTTCTATTTTAAGGAACCAAATGTGAGGACTCAGACGTAAACAATCACCTGTATTATTTCCACAGCTTGTGCTCATAAAAGCTCAGGTATTCTTCCAAACCCAATTAAAATCGCGCATGTCTGGTGTTCGTTTACCCATCGATCAATAAAACAATAGATACATGCATGACATTTGTTCGTGATTGAACAGGTTCGCTCCAAGAGAGTTTCATGTTCCCTTCACATTATTGGTTGGTCTTTATACTGATTTGTGTCGCTGAAAATAGCTCAAAACCTTGACAAAATTTTGTCGAGTTATTGATCCATTATTACAGAATTGCTGAACGACCGTCGTTGTGACACACTGAGTCAAAGTGAATGCAGGAAATCCGGAAACATCCAGGTCTTAATCATGCATTTCAACGTTCAGCTTTTATATATATATATATATATATATATATATATATATATATNCATGCTCGATGTGACTTGGAAGCAACATTCTTCAGAACTTGGTTAGAAGGCACGTAACGACATCGCACTCAGGAATCAGAAGCCGTCTGGTACGTTCTAGCAGTTACGGATGAAAAGGATATATCGGGCCTACGTCATCGCTTGTTGTTATACCTAGTAGAATACACAGGACTTGAGCTATTTCCAGGGTTCCAAATCCTCAGATAGGAACGCATAATTAGATTCGGGAATGGATGATGGAAAAACCTTTTGAGGATAAAATGGGAAACTTTTAGTTTTTGTCGATTTCAGGTTGAGTATATATTGTTCCATCATGGAAATTGGTAGTTTTAGATTTGTTGGTTTCTATGGAAATATATAATATCAAGACGGATACACCAACTCGTCGGGGTGTGTGGTTCTGACGAATGGTATTGTATCTTTCAAAAGAACACAGTTTATTCCACTTGAAGTTAAACAGAATACCAGGACAGTTACTACTGAATCGTCGTTCGAGGCGTTGGGCAACCCAGTCAAAAAGCTCGAGCATGAAGAAGTTCAGCTGTTAAGGACAGGAAGAAAACTGTTCAAATCAGAAATATGTGAGTACGAACACGCACTTGCAAACAAAGATGGTGATGACAGGGGACTCAACTTGGTGTCTCGTTTGTAACACCCTCCAAATGTTGAAATACCATGATCATCACGGACAGCATAACATCAGTGCTCAACACTGATGATTCGCTGTCGTACAACCATAATTTACTTGAAAGGCATATTGTGAAGAAAAGAATAAAAGTGGACGGGGTAGGGAGGCTAGCCTACCACAATCATTCCAGGTGTCTACATCTCCAGACACTCATTCTGGCAAACTTCCTAAAGACTGACAACAAGGTCGCTACTGATATCGATTAACAGCCATATCTTGTAGCGTCTTCAGCTAGACAGAGTGCGGATCACGTGGTCCCTATCCTGGAGGGCAGGTCGCTTCGACAGCACTCAGACGTATCGTAATCTCTTTCACAGCCTTCGGCCAGGTCAAAGACTGACGACGTCTCTACTCCCGCCACTCTTAATTGGGTTCTGAAAACATTACCTTCTTCGACAAACAATGGCCTAACCAACGCAGTTTTTGGTGCTCGATACAGTTTTCGACGGAAATTTCCGTTGCGGAACTGAACACATTTTACAAATGCCTCTTGACGGATTTACCGACGCCAACCCACACGAGCTATTTTTCGAACACAGTGGTTACCGAGCACCTGAAGACGTCTTAGTTCCGCTACTCGAACAGGCCACGCTTCACAGCCATATAGCAAAACGGGCCATACTCTATCCCGATACACCCGTCCCTTAAGATTCAGGGATATACCACTTTGCTGCCATAGATGTCTCGAATCAGCTAAGGCGACACAAACCTTGAAGACTATTGCATTTGCCTCATCTGTCACACTACAATCGGAAACAATACAACTCCCGTGATTCGTAAGACACTCCACAACTTCGAGTGCCTCTCCTTGGATTGTAATTGGCTTGTTCAGTGACTGCATGTCCAAAAGCATGATCTCACGCTTTCTTGGTGCTAAGTGCATGCCAAAGGATGCGGTGACCTTGGTCACTTCATCCAAAAGCACACCCACGCCTTCTCCTCTTCTTCGAAGACGAGGATGACGTTGTCCGCACATTCCAGAGAGGTGGGGTTTTCGTCAGCAGCTATCTGAACATCAGGGTTTTTAGGACCTTCCGTCGTTCGTTTCATTATCTCGTCCGTCACGAAATTAGATAGGAATGAAAGGAATGGGCATCCTTGACGTACACCACTTTCTTTGTGGAAGTTCTTGGGGAGCTCTCTGTATACTCTCACACCCACTGGTCTGAGGATGTACAGAACTTATTATGTCCTTGCCGGACAAAAGTGTCAAGGAGAGCAGACCAGTCAGCCGAGTCGAATATGTCTTGGAAATCCATGAATGTTAAAATTGCGGGTTGTGTGTACATATGGAGTTGTTCTGGCACCTGACAGTGTGAAGATTTGGTCAAAGCAACCCCTACCAGGCCAAAATCTCGCTCGCTGTCTGGAAGCCACCATAAAGTGATGCAAGGCAAGTGACTCAAAGAGTCACGCAACGGCTGGGATCAAGCTGATCATCCTGTGATTACCACACTCACTGTGGGCCCCTTTTTTGAAAATCGGCACTGTCAGCTGTTGAAACAACACCATCTGTAACGCAGTCAGTTTATAAGTGCCGTGTTGTCAAGGGGAACGTCGACATCTTGAATATCCTCCCTACTGAAACACGAGACAGTGTTTGTGCAGTACATTTGGTTGAAGAATAATATAAGGGATTCACTTTTGTATCCCGTGAACAACAGCGTCAATTGACGTCAATGGAAATTCCAGGGCTGGGTCTACCTTATAAGCTTCAAAGCTCAAGTAGTGGGCTGACCAAAATGTCCATCGCCCCTACCAAATTGTCTATAAGGGAGAATTTACTTCAAGACCGTCGTAATAACATCGTTTAGTCCTATCGAGATTGAGACTATTTTCGGTTTCCAATTTCATGTGCTTTTTTGTCCAGAAAACGGGTTAGTCCATGCAGAGCACCTGAATGAGTGCTTCACATGCATAAACATTTCTTTGTTTGATTCGAGCATGATTTCGAGGTCAAAACTGAGGTGGTACACAGATATCAGTGTACGCGGCAGTCAGCTGATCGGGCGACTGGAGGTCACGTGATGCAATTAATCTTTCTGATGCGGCGCACCATGACAAACCGAAGCACACATACAACGTTCGGCACATCAATCACGGGGCGGATGAAATGTGGGCGGAATATTTTTGTCTTTGCATCAGTTCAGGAGAGCTTTCTAAATGAGTCACAGCTGATGGCGCAGAGCACAACAAGCAATCCATTCGAAGACATCTAAGACCGCACTGGATATTGGAACGCAACGTGCGCTAGAATTCTCGAATTTGTGGGACAGCGTTTGTTTTGTTATTTAAAACAGTATTTGTATGAGAGGAGGTTTCAAGTCAGGTGAATATTCAGCGTGCAAATTTACAACGGAATCACATGTGCATGATAAAATACTTCAACAAACCTAAACAAAAGGTCTGTCTGAAATATCCTTCAGCGAGAGCACCATACAAGTGGACGAAAAGCAAGTTTACTATACAGGAAGCCAGCTGAAAAAGGTACCACATAGTTATGGTAGGAGCAGTGTGTACTCAGAGTGGGTGCACCAGGTGGTCTTGACTTCATTGAGAGAATGGTGACTACAGTGAGAAAAGTCGGAAGGATGAGGTCAAAGCAAGTATAAAATGCTTGTTTACTACGGATTCAACTAGGACAGTCCTGGAGATTCCACTGCACCTAAAAGGGTGTTTTGGTAATTTGCCCCAGATTTACTTCAGATATAAGTAAGTACAACCGATTACTGTGTCATAAGCATATTTTTCAATAGAAGAGAAAAAACAGGGATGAGATTGTCCCGTATGTATAAGGAAAGGATAACTCAGTGTTTAAGGCGCGAATCTACTGACCTAAAGGTCGGTTCGGACCCGACTTCGGCATCTCAACTGCTACAGTCAAGGCCTCGGCAACTTGGCAGTGTCTGCCATCATGTTTCCTTTGGGTGGCCTTAAAGCTACCACCGAAAGGGTGTCACGACTGAAAGACCTGTTTGAACTTAGAGAAGAGGGGAAAATAGCACCCTGGCTGGTAAGCAGTTAGTCTGCGATGGAGAAGTGGACAATGACGCTTGTGAGGTTTTGTGGAGTAGTTTTCAGCTGTTTTGGAACTAAGATCTGCTCACACACCCCTTAAGAAACGGGTACTTCAGCAGGCACTTCAATCGCGAAAAATGTCCAGCGCCATCAACTGTGGTGGCTCGGCAATACGCTAGACATCCTAAAGCATCGTGTGCCGAGAAGATATTCGTTCACCATGTCTCTTTCAGAAAAGCGCAAACTAAGAGCTGGACAACGTATTATGTTGCTGTCACTGATTATGATGATGATGACCTCTACAAAATCAGTTTGGAATTTTTAGGCCCGGTAACTTAGCCCATCCACGGCCACCAATAAATATTGTCAGAAGATACTTACGGTGGCAAGAGGGAGTCAGGTAAAGCTTGTGCTTCCCATCATCCATCGTTATTACTGATCAAAGGTTGTGTTGATACTGCTGCTTCAGTGTCGAAAAAACAGTTTATCTGATTATACTTAAAGCCTTAAAGTGAAAAGAAGAGAAAAGAATGGATGGGGGACAGACCTGGTGCATGACTGTTGCAGGCATTTTGAAGTGCCTACACTCCCAAACGCTCACCGACACCTGAACTCTTCGTAATCTCGTTCACATCCCTCCGCTCATTCATACGTTGTCCAGCTCACAATTCGCGCCATTCTGAAGGGGTCATGGAAAACAACACCCGTCTCGGCGGGCGATGTTTTGGGGTGCGTAGCATATGGCCGAGCAACCATAGCTGATGGCGCTGGTTTTTTTTTCGTCGCCGAAGTATCCGCTGTACAACCAGCTACCTGCTTTCTAATTATCTCGTTACGAGTTCATTGGAGGCATCTGACACGCTTCTGTGCAATCGATGGTCAGACACCCAGAGAAACCTCGCACCAGCCACTTCGCCACACAGCTGCTTTGCTACCCACTCCATTTTACGGCAACTCCTTTTACGGACAGCCGCATTTAAATATATCTTATCGGGGAGGTCCACATCCATTTTGAATGACTGCGTGAACTCTTTGATCTCCGCATAACTTCCTATTTCGTAAACGTACTCATTTTTTGCCCACATTTGCTTAACTGGTGGGGGGAAGAATCTGCCAGCTCAAAACGGGTGTAAGCAAACGGTGAGATAATCAGTTACGTGTTGACAAAATGATCAAGGTTCAGGGTTATAAAAAATAGAGGTATCTGTTATGAAAACCATGCTTCTAGGCAGCCTGATGCATCTGTCGAACGGTATCACGTTTTTAGCTTATCGAAAGCTTTCCGTAGATTAGGTCTGTTGAGGTTCCCGATACGGAACTTCGTGTGACGCGTGGGTTCGACAATCCCGAATATCAAGAGGAAGAATTGGGTTCGAAATTCTATGGTACCATTTACACAAGGGTAAGCAAATGTGTACAACAAACCTCAACTGTTCACGTTCATAGCGTCAACAAGTGCATAGGTCTGTCACTGACCGGCACAGTGCAGTGTCAACGTCCGCAGACGAAAACAACGGCGAGCGCAATGATGGCTCAGTGGTGTGGGTTGCGGTCGTCCCTTCCGACGACAGTCTCGTGCGATCACACGGAGCAGCAAACGGGATACGAACGCGAATGGGTAAGTAGGTCAGCTGAGCACATTCACACACACACACACACACACATGCCAATACACAAGTGTCGGACGGGACGGCATCTGCGGCAAGATGAGTGACAGGTAGGGATAAGCAAAGCAACTGGAGATCAAAAGTACATAGGCGGAGTAAGCAAATGAATGGGGGACTTACCATAAAGTCAAATTAGATTCAACAAGTTCCGTGGTTCTCCTTGGGGCGTGCTTTCGGGGCAGGCTCAAATCTAGTGAACGAAGGAAGTAAGCGTAGCGCACCAGGAGGCTACTGATATTGTTTATAAATGCATAGTTAGGCCTTCAGCCACAGTATTAGTTAAGATCACAGAAGTAGAAGGTAGATACAATCAAATCTGTTCATATCGCCTGCAGTTGCACAAAAAGACTGATCTACTTAGGTAAAAATGGAGTGGAAAAGAGTTCGTGAGGTCACTCAGTTTTGAAATAATCATAACACTGGAGGTTGTAAACGCAGTCAACTGGTACTCAATTAATACGCGGATTTTACAGTAAAAAGCTGAGCAACTGATACACCTCGTGTAATATTTGCACCGGGTATCTGCAGAACGACACCAGGCTCTCTTCACCATCTCCCCTATTACGAAACTTGACACAGCAGTCAATAGAGCCTTGAAACTGGATGGCACAGTCACCAAATTTGGGTTCGACCAGCTTCCTTAGAGCATCACAATTCCCTTATTTCTGCTTTTTTCTCAAGACAACCGCTCGCATAACTGGATGATCTTTCCCGACAACGAACGATCACTGCTAGAGATCATCAGAGGGATTTGCATTCTTGTCCGTTTAACTGCCACGATCCAACCAACATGGTGCATCCATTTCCACCAAAAACACTTGAGATTGGTACGTTTCCAACGGCTTCTTACACCGTTAATTAGTCCTTCTGAAAACGCAAAACCAATCTTTCAAGTAACTAGTGATGCAGCTGCGTGTCGTGGCTCCGATAACGGTATTAACTGTTCGAATAAAACGGAATCTTAGAAGAATCTTTGTAATTCTGGGGAAATTTTCAAAGTTGGAAAGCACGGCCAATTTGAGGGCCTGATTTAGATAGAGGTATATTCTCCTTCCAAGAAAACACCATGGAGAAATGCGGAGATATTCCTTGATCTGGACGTCTCCCGGCCGAGCCTATTTCTTGGCTTTTCACATAGGTTTATGAGTATATAAGTAAACTGAAATTTATTCGGTCAAATCGCTGCTTCTCTGCACCCGTGACTGTGACATCATAGTAAAACTTTGTGAATCCATCTGACACTTACTGGAGAATGGCAACTAAGTCACTATGAACTGGAAATAGTTGTGCTACTCGAATAAGAGCAGCAAAACATTTTGATTGGCCAATGTGGCCAATTTTGCAAACTATGTATAACTTGTTGAGAAATCTTCGATAATGGACTGTCTTGCCTCACGGTACCGTCTCCTCTAGACTCATGACCCGCAATTTGCTATGCAACTCTGCCATACTCGAACACAAAACCCACTAAGTGAGGTCAGGTCCAACCAACAACAACCCGCCAGTACAATCCTCAGTCTGTCAAACAACCCCCTTTTTAAAGAACCCTCTCCAAAGCGACCATAGGGTCCTTTTGCTGACTATCTTTAATCATTGAGGAATATACAGGTGATGTGATTTTCTCCCAAGCGCCATATCCAACAATATCCAGAGAGAGGACAGTTTTCTCACCAAATTCAATATCACCTCAGACACACTTTAGTTCATCCAGCACATCCTCTCATATTTTAGACAGACGAAACATCCTGTTATCACAATTTCTGTCTTTTATGTCAAAAGAGTGACTGCTCTTGTTGAACTACCGACTAGGTCAAGTGATGGGTACATGTGATCCAGTTGACACGATGCGCGATGTGACTGCAAACGTGCTTATTTTACCGGCCAACTTAGCAAGAGATTGATTCATTTCTTCAATTTTTTCGTTTTTCAGAATCTCTTGCTGCATTGCTTGAGATGGTATGGCATGAATGGGTACATCAAATTTAAACGTAGCGCTTTATGTCGATGCGTCGCCTTCGGGGTTGAAAAAAACTAAGGGAGGTCTTCTGGGATTCTAGAGCATGGGCGTCAACTAAGATTGCAACGCGATAGGGCGTAGCCACATTGAAAATCTACTTCACCTTAGTTTCTGTGTACTAATGTGGACTGATTCCCTAAGATACGTCGACTGTTAATACCATGATCACCAAATTCAGCAGGTTGATGATGAGCTTTCCGGGTAAGCTGAGCATAACAAGTGAAAGTAACCAAGGTGTGAATAATTCAAAGCATATATTTCACAACAAAATGATAGTATTACTTGTACTTCTAATGCAATAAGTTGCCGTGCGTGTATTGTAATACTGAGTCGTAATCTCACTGGTATTCTATATCAACCACAACGCCATTCAAAATGACGACTATCTCATACATATTCACAATCGATTCATTACGAAGAAGATAGGCGATTGTACTCATAGAAAACTTACAAAACAGCAAACTTTTTTGGAGACGCAAAATTTCGTTTTAATCCGCCAAAGTGATTCCATTGACCATCTAAGAGAACACGCAAATCATTCTTTTTCACCCTACAATATTACTTAAGACTTTGTTTGGTATCAAAAGGCTTCAGGAGAACTATTCATACGTGCCAGTGTATTTAGGCACACACAAAACAGATCTAGCTGTAAAGCATACCAACAAACACTGGAAGGGTATCATACCAATCTTGTCAAAAGCACGAAACAGAGTACAGTTCAACGCTGAATAACTTTTCACTGTTTTTTTGTATCAATTGCAATCTTAGCATTCAATATCCTTGTTGTTATTGCTGTCCAAAATGTCAACTTCCCGTAGGCCACGCTGGCCAGTTAACACCTGATCACGCGCAACCCTGAATGATGGGGGATATCTTCGTTTGTCTAGGTACCGATCAGCTATCCGCGTCAATTACAGTTTGCCAAATGTTTGATTTTCGTAAGATCTGCATCGCCGATGATTCTGAATAAGAAATAGCTGTACAATGTGACTCGGCTTTTCATCACATGTTGACTTCGTTTATATGATAGAATCCGCCACTGTATGGTGGGATGACAGGGTTCTAAAGACTTCCCCAATAAAAAAGCTATTCTGACGGAACAAGGGTACTGAGACTATCAGGAAACGAAGGAGAGATGTCCTGTCGTCCAAATGGTATGTCCTGATTTCATCCAGTTTGCAACATGGACCTGCGAAACTGAACTTCAGCGTCAAGAATAAAATCGGCATCCAGAAGTGCAAAAGAGTTCTGATGATACTCGGTTGAGTTTTGTAGAAGCGAACTAATACGAAAATGTTCTAAGGACTTTGCACACCCAGTTGAAAAGGGATGCGAAGGGTGGTTCTCGGTACCTAAACTTGATGTGAGTTTGTGGTTTTTGTCTTCTGTGGTCCATGAAATGTTTGCTCGTAAAACGCAGCTCTGGATCACCGCTTCCAAAATCGACCCGTCTTGAGCCGTAGGCGGTGAAATGCAATCATTTCAGACTATAGGAGTTGGTAAGCAGAGATACGGATGTTTTTAACATCGTGGACATTAGGTATCCATTAGCATGTTTGTCCAGCCTACCAAATCGCCGATCCGATTTGGCATGTACACACCGTCCAGACAACCGTCACTGCATTAGCGCATGAGAAAACATTCGTTTGTAAATTCCCCTAATGTAGGAGATCTGTGAATGGGGATTTTTTTTCAAATCTGAATAAAGAAACTGTGAGCCGCTCCATTAGTTACGGACTAGTACTGTTTTTAGCAGCAGCCGTTTCAGTATCACAAGTTGTTCTGCTCGTAGCGAATGGTTTTCCGTTAGATAAGTTTGAGTGTGAAACTAGTTTGTCAAAGGTGGGAATTCAGAGGACCTATAGAGGCTGTTATGAGTTCATGATAAAAAAAACATAATCAATAGTTCAACTGTAACACCCTTTTGGTGTCTATTTCTCATGCCATCCGGAGGAAGCATGAGGGCTGAGATACTGTCAATTTACACAGGCCTAGAAAGAGGCAGTCGAGATGTCGAGGCTGGGTTCGAACCACGGATATTTCGGTCAGTAAGTAAACTAGTGAACAAGGGCTGGGTAATTCATTTCATATGCATCCACAGAATCATGCACGAGGATTCTGAATGGAGCAAAACAGCAAAGCAGAAAATCGGCAGGTAGAGCTCATTAACACCACATGCCTCTGATCGCGGAGAGGTTTGTCTTCTGTACATTTAGCATGCGAGGTGAGTGCTCTGCCAGTTTCTCACTTACGCAAGCGTGGCTGTCACGTTTGAACGGGAAAACGTATTCATTCATGAGACATGTGACCGGTCTGCCCGGTGAATGACCAGATCTTCAAAAGTCACACAACTGAAACTCTTGTCTAAAAGGCTGGACCATCATAAACGGGAAATTCATCTGGATCCAGTTGGGTCTCCTGTCAAAACCAAATACGTGTGCAGGTGAGAGTATTTGCCGAGATCTGTTCAATTTGGGTTCATTTAGAACCTAAGGTTGATGGGAACTCGTGGGCCTAGCCGATGAACTCCAAGAAAGATGAAACCAGTTGTGGGCTGTCGAAGAGTCTTCAGCAACTTTATGAGTAGTAAGTTGTGTCTATAAAACAGGCGTATCAAGACTTTGATTACAGAACAAAATGGGTAAGCACCATTCAGGATTTATGAAGTCGTAAATTTTTTTTATTATGTTCCCAACATCCTACTTAAAATGGGTACAATATCATTTTAAATGTCGAAACACACTCCACCTCAGGGTCACGGTTTCCTTCTGGTCGCCATTCAGTCTGATATTCACAACTTGGTATTCATCCACCAAGCCCACTCAACGTGTTTGGCATTATTTTCGGTATAGGTAAAATTTCCTATAAGACGGGCAACCATGAGGAAATCAGCTTTGGGCCGCTTTTCATGGTGACACATTTTCGGTGGCTATCGCTCATGGGATATTACTGTACAACTGTTTACATTTTAATATCATCTAGTGCACCCTTTTATCAGTCCTAGATTCTTTAATCTTTCATTTTCACAAAAAGGTCGCAGACTTGCGCACGTGAGGACGCCACGAACGTGGATAATTGAGGTTTGTCGTATAATCTTATTCACATTTGTGTACATAGTACCGTAGCATTTCGAACCCAATTCTTCCTTTTGATATTCGGGATCATCAAACCTACGCGTGACTCAAAGTTCCATATCGGGAACCTCAACAAACTCATTACAGGTGAGTTGTGATGGGCATCGCGCTCTATGGGTACGGAATGCTGGTAATACCACCCTGGTTTGAAGTTCACTCTTCACACTGTTGAATCCACACATGTGACGGGGCAAACCATTCCAGTGGTGATGCTCGCTACCAATAATAAACACTGTATGCTTCTTGAATGGCATTTAAGTTGTGGCGCCGAGCAGCAAAGTAATAAATCATTCGATCCAGCTCAAAAAAGGCACATAGTTTACAACTGTACAAGCGGACAAATTCTGGCCTACAGATTTGCAAAGGCTTAGTGAAGAGAGGAATGAAATAATCAAAACTACTGCTTAATGGTTTTTTTAAACACCTTGACCAATCTCTTAGTGTCCGGATCAGAGAAAAGTCTTGGTATCACGAGTAAGTTGATCGAGGAGGATGAAAAGACCGCAACATCAACTGGCGACTAATGCATGCAAGTGAACTGAGGCATAACGCTTGAAAATCTGCTTCAGACGAGTTTACCAGTTGATGCCTATCCCGCTACATCCAAGAAGCAGGAGGATGAACGTTGCCTGGCGTGCAACAAGTTACAGTGACGAACGTTGTAGGTCTGTTGAATGGTGTACCACGTTATATCACGAGTGGAGAAATATGGTATTCAGTGGTGAGATGAATCTCGCTGGTGTGGAAGGACTGATGTATTACTCGGCTCGAAAGCGCTCAGACTTGCCGTGCATTGCGCTTCTGATCAGGATACAAGCAAGCTGGTTGGCTTCACGAGTTGGCGCGAAGGTGGATTGCAGGCTCGCACGAAGCCATAAACCGAGACCTGGCAATGCACCTTGTGGTTATAATAGTCCCTCAGAGGACTATTATAACTATAACTATAACTATTATATTATATCTTCGAAATGGTAAAACACACAGGCCTCAATGGAAATTCTCCAGCCCCATTTCTTCTGGAGGTTTGAAAGAGACAGACACACCAAAAATACTTCCAACTAAGGTACAGTTTGCTTGTTGTGTGCAGATTTCGTTCTGTGAGTGAAGCCAATCTATGCTGAAAAACCGAGAAGCACTGTAGAGCTGTTTCATCCTTATTGGGAATCCTCACACTGCTGATCGACCGCTCGTGGCCGAACGGTTAAGTGTTCAAACCACTAGCCAGGAGGTCGCGGGTTCGAGACTCTCCGGAGTTTCGTGAGATGCGCACTGCTGATGACGGCTTTTCAGCATAGATTGGCTTCACTTACAGGACGAAGTCTCCAGAAAAATTCCCAAATCTCCTGACACTACCAACAGTGTAGAGTTTACTAACCAGTAGTGACCTTGGAGTAAAATTAAGCGTAAATGTTTAGATTTCGTTCGAAAGTTTTTTTGTTCAGTTTTTTTGTCCATAAACCAGGAATAAATAGTGACTTTTCTTCAATCCTACTGTGATTCTCTCACTCGCCTGCTTCTTCACATACGCTTACATAGCCTACGTACTGCGGATCGGAAAGGTGACCGAGTGACCATAACCATCATAATAGTTCATTATCATCTATATATATATATATATATATATATATATATATAGTACTTTGAGCCTAGTATGCAGACAAACTGCCACTAACTGGCTCTTATTTGGGGGACCTAACGAAAAGGTCGGCCGCAGATATACGGTGGAGAAAGTTTCCAGTAGTTCTAGGTATAGTTTACTCAACTTTCCGGCACACAAATACAGGACTTCCACAAAAATGTTGGCTGCATTGGTAAAAATTTTCCAAGATTAGGACGTTTTCCTCCGTTCCGTAGGGTGCGCTCTCTTGGAAGGAGTGCTTTGCCTCTTTGAATTCCCGTCGTGAACTTGTCATATCGCACAAAGTGTACTCTGAAAATACGGGTCATGTGGCTTACAAAAATCGATCCGTTAACTTGCTAGTTTCAGCCAATTCTTATACCCACTTCCCGGTCCTATAGCCTGGGCTTGTAAGTCATATATTGTCAGAGAATCGAAGGACAAAGTTTTCAGCGGAAACCGGTGCATTTGTTCTGAACCGTATCCATCGGGTGTCTGCTACGACTCGAGATCAAAAGGAAAATACGGTTAGGTGCCACAACCTGAAAATATGCAGTACGATAGACCAAAGAATGCGATGAACACTTCTCGTGAACCCCACGGCCCATAATTTCAAATAACACATTCTCTAACACAGCGAGTTCGAAAAATGGAAAGCGATGGAAACTATTGAAAGAGTAGAGGATGTTCAACTACTAGATAAGAAATAAGGGTAGTCATTAGGGTAGGCATTACGCAAAAAATCGAAAAGCACCCTACAGAAAAAGTTGCAACCAGCCGATGAGATGCATGAAAGACGGACTGTGCGGTGACACTTATTGTGTACGAATCAAATTAAAACAGCTACTGGAAACAAACAGCCACCTAGAAACTAATCATATTCCCAGAAAGGAGACAGAACAAAAAAACGGGATCGCGAGGAGGCTACACTGTAAATGGCGTGGTCAAATACTGTTCGGTAACTGTATAAACACCAGGAAGATGGTAGGAGATACCCAGTTGCGCGTACATTAATGGTGGCCATTCGATTATTGAAGAATCACTCGGAGCCTCTGCTCTGCTTATCTGGCCAGTTGATCACCAAGACTGGTCCCCTCTACTCAGACCGTATTCTGGATAAAGAAAACATTAAATGGGCACTAACAGAATAAGAAAATTTATACCCGATCGCCGTCTTGTTCGGAGCCTTCCTCTCGGCAGAGGTCACAGTAGTATAAAGAAAATGAGACAGAACAAAATCGTTTCCCTTATTGTAAGGATTCTTTAATCCGGCGTCCTCTGTCTGGATCACCGAATCATAATATTGTAATTGGATTGAAGAGAAACACGATGAATTGTCCATTAGAAAGAAGTATACAAGAACAGCAATTGAATCTTCAATTCAGGTACGGTCCTCCCAATGAAGCCAGTCTATACTGAAAGGATGAGAAGTACTCTACTGCTGTTTCTTCCTTATTGGTAATCATCAGCAGTGCGCATCTCACGAAACTCCAGTAGGGATTTTCTATCCCGCAACACTGCGGCCAGTGGTTCAACACTTGACCATTTGGCCCCGAATGGCTGATCAGTAATGTGATTAGGGCTCGGTCAGACAGGACATGGGGTTATTCATGCTTCAATCACGGAAACCAAATCAAGTGGTCACAACTGTTGACTGACTCCTCGAGTGAGGAATTCTCAGATGGACCTTTCACTCATCTTGTGAAGTTATTCTTCCTCTAAGGTTTGTAATATTCAAGCGAACTTTCATCCTGTCAATGAATCGCCACATTCCGTCCCCCAGACCACTTTTGATGAGAAATAAAGCTGCTTCGCTGGACTGAAGCTGTTCAAGTTGACCTCTGGGTTTGGAGGTGAAAATATGTGAACCTACCCCATCATCAAATTTCATGAAGTTCCCTCGGGGAAGCTCGCTGTTTCTGCTTGAATGCCAATCTCTTGGAGACAATGAACACAGTTCGTGGAACTGTCAGACACAAAAAGGTTCCTATACAAGAGGTGTCCCCATGCTCAATCTTACGAGGACTTCTTGATTTATCACCCAACTCATCAAAACGTACTGCCAACTCTAAATAATAGTGAGGCTAGTGACCAAAACATCAGAAATTTTGGTGCGTACATGGCTCTATCCTGAAGATTAAGGCACCACAAAAAAAACAGCATGCAAATCCTACATTAATTATAGTGGCGTTTAATTGGATTTTTACTTTCGGACTAATTGAAAAATGGAGGGAAATTATACAACTAATGTTACAATACAGAAACTGGATACTGTTGTTGTGCGTGTTATTGATTTGCGAGTTAATTTTTGAGTGGCTTCTGGGTGCTCTCTCTAGTATTCATCTGAACGGTAATGAAGACATGTTGCGAACCGATAAAGTTACGTGAACGAGTCACTAATGATGGAATGTTAGTTCAACTACTTTCGGCGAAAGTATTCAGGGAGAATGGCTTATTACGCGGAGTTGGTGAGATAGTCTGGTACCTGCCATCCTCACGTCAGTTTTCAAACCAAACGGTATATATTTACGGTCATCATTTCGCATGTATTTTGTCCTAAGTGTGTTTTTCTTCCTTTCGAGGTTCATAATGGCTCAGCCCAGGATCCGATTTCAGCCGAGATAGAAGTTTGGTTGGCCATTGACTATCCGGGAGTTTCGCACCATCTTACCTTTCTAAAAAGTGTGTGATCTTGAATCATTGAGACGACCAGTTACGTGTGACGATGTGCTTTTCTATTGCTAAGTAATCTAGAGATTGCATGTTAAATCGACCATAGCTCAGGGGACTCTTCGTGGCGTGATCTATAACTGGCGGTAGCACGGAATGCCTGAGGGGAGGGTAAGGGATTCAGAGATCAGCAGTCTGAAGAACTTTCCTGCATACTTTTGTTACACCAACCTAGCGCTTTTCTGTCGATGAATACATCTCACCTCAACAGCCTACGGAACGGGATTGTTGATCACATGTACAAACCTGCGGCTGGCGCTACCTAAGTTCAATTCGATTAATTCACGCAGCTTCGAAAAACCGGAGACCACCTAGTTTTGTGTCGTCAGTCCGGCCAGGGGCTTATGATGGTAACATCGCAATCTAAAACAGGTCCTTGCATCATCGGTTTGGCCCGCTGAGGTAGAGTGCTCAGGTCTGAAGTTCAGGACCTCCTGGTATGCGACTGCACGTCATCGACTAATTAAAACTGCGGTCGCCTGTGATCATTGTTTGCTATGCTGCTTTTCACCAACTGATTTCGGGGCCAAAGTTCAAACAAGATTCCGTCAGAAGAATAAAGCAAGCGAAATTAGCGAAATACACTCATTTGCAAACAAATTTGGTTTTGCAAATGAGTGCATTTCGCTAATTTCGTGCAATTTGGGTTCAAGTAGAACATAAGGTTGACGGAAACTCGGGGACTGTACCTACCTGATGAGATCCAAGAAGGGCTGTCGAAGAATTTTCAATGGCTAGAACTTTTGATGTTTTATTGAAAAATCGCGGGTCTGTTTGCTAACGGATGCACGTTGGATACATTTGGAGCATGTCCAAGCAACACAGTACCCTTAGATAAAGTTGTCTGTGCAAGTGGAATGAGTTACTCTGAAAGATTGCTGAGGGGTGGGGGCAAAACCAGTCGCACGTTAAGTAACTGTAAACGACAAGGTGCTTGCTGATTAGGGAAAAAGTAAATAACTACGCCATCGTGAACAGAAGACAACAAAAAACGAAGCAAGGCCAATATTCAGTTCGATCGGAATTGTACTTGCGTTCACGTCACTCTCGTTCGAACCGTCCTCCTTTTGTCCTGGAGCAGTTATTCTGGTGAGTCCACACTCAAGCAGGAAGCACTGGACTCGAGTTGTGCTCTTACTAGAGCATGTCAGAAGTGCATACCCTAGGCCGCGCCGGGCTTTGAGCTTCAGACATTTGACAGGCGAGGCGAGCGTGTTACCACTACGCCACCAGCGCACGTTAGATGTCTCCGAATTATGACGTATGAACGGGCGGTGGTGTTCACACATGTGTTCGCAGGAGTTCTCCAAGAGTGCTCTCAAAATGGTGGTGACTGTGTATTAGGGCCTTCCTTTTTGAGCTCTTTAAAAAAGCTGACTTCACATATGAAGGAGCCTTTTTATTTACTGGATCTAGTCATCACCTTGAAGAAAGGCCGCCCGCAATGGAGAAAGGACTGTTTTAGTCTGGAGGTTGACATACTTCGGGGGTTAATGTCTCTAATACAGCATCGGTTTACTAAACTGTTGAAAATTTCAGGAATATTGTGAGACAGGTCACTGCCTTAGGCCTGGTTTGTACTCTTATAATTAGCAGTGAATTCCTCTTATCGTTACAGTTTTTGCCTCAAAGTGAACATCTTGTTTATCCTGTGAACTGGATGGCTTATTTTCGCGTTCTTCTTTCATTTCGTTCATCAAGATCTTGTTTATGAAGCGTACCAATCGGAATCTTTATCGTCTTGGCAGTGCACTCAGGTGAGTAAACTTTTCCCTGATGGCATTTCATACTTGTTTTTCACCAGTTATTTGGCTATATATTCTTAGTTTCGTGACTTTAAATGCTCCTGTACAACATCAGTTACGGGTGCTCTTTTTTTTCAAAAGCCCCCATGGGAGATATTTTGTGGGCATACATTAAAAAAAATTCATCCTATCAATGGAATGTTGACATGACAGTCGTCGGTATTCACACGTGTGCAGTTATTTAGAGGCTGCACGACAGGTGAGCCGAAATAGCTGTGTTAAAGGCGCCAGCTTAAGGACCGGAAAGTTCGTGGTTTGAATCCAACCTCAGCTCCTGTCTAGGGTTGGGCAACCTGGCAGTATCCCCGCCCTCGTACCTCCTACCGTTGGCATAGCAGCTAGGCACCGAGACAACAGCTGAACGATACGATATTACTTGGCAGTTTATAGGGAATCGGCGTGAGGTGCCTTAGCAATCAGAATGCTTTCGGACGGCTGGGGCACCATAAGGCGCAGGTGATCGATCTCCACGTTGTTCAACCAGTTAGGTTGCTGACTCTTGCAGGTACGATTTCCGTTATCAAATCAAGTACGTCAGATAATGTTATATCTTCTGGGTGAGTCGCCAATCTGTTGTATCTGACTGCGGACCCCGCTCCAGTGCCTAGTGCCGGAAAAAGACTCACCGAAGGGAACACAACAACTTCATTCCGAACAAGCGAGTGCGAGAGCGTGAGTGCGTGCGACTGCGAGAATACAACGGCCTCAAGCTATTTTATTGGAGGGATACTGACTGAACTTGGTCCAACGCTGACTCACGCTGTCTGGCTTTGGTACGAGGCTGTGACGCGCTGCATATTGAGGGGGCGCTGTCTGCCGGGTCAGCATCTAGTGGAGCTGAGGAGCTCAGAAGATTTTGGACATTCAGTGGTTACTTTCAGGAATCTGACCTTCCTGATAGATAATGCACTCCACAACGAGCCATAAACCAGTGGGGCAGCCAGAACGACGCCTTCATGCTTGGTTTTTGCTAAGACTTGGAGTTTGCATCCGAGTGATGGATGCAGTGATCAGCATAGCGGTAAAGGGTGAATGTGAAAGTTTTTCACGGTAAGAAAAATTCTACGGATGAAGACGTAGACGAAGCATAGGAGATTTTCTTTAATCGCATGAAGATGATTCGCTTGGTACGGGGTTAGTCTACTAGCCGTCGGATGGTGGTGTCAACGACTTAGTATTGTTTCCAGATTGAGGAACCCCGACGGCGTACCTTGGAACCAAGGAAAGGTCGTGAACTTTTTAAAAATGTATACTTAATGGCATCAAACGTTGCAGGGGACAAGGACTGGGCTCAAACAATGAAACTATAAAGTCTCTGGTGTTCCAGTATATAACTGTAGGTTTACTGTCACCAGTCTGCGCTGTAAAATATCTCTTGAACTCAGCAAATCCAAACAAATCTCCCGCATAAGAAAATCAAGTACGTTGAGATGAAGGCCACCTTTGGTTTTCTGTTGCCTGCCGTTGCTCAAAAAGCCCATATTTGATCAACCGAGGACATTTGGTCGTCCGTGCCACGAAGTTGAACATGGGTAATTGTTTATCGGAAGCGGTTTGAAAGACTGGTGCGGCGTGAAAAGAATGGTCCGTCAACGTCACGGACTTCATTGAAGAACTGATAGGCCATGTCTAAGCTCCAGAATATACTTTATAGTTTAAGAGTTCCATGCGATATGGGCCTTCGTTAACATTAGAAAAGACCGCGGGAAGTCGGACAAATGAAATGGATTGTGTGCCTTCCAGGGGAAAGAAAGGGCCTAGGAAGAGCCACGTTCCTGAAGTCAATGATGGTTAGTTCTCTCAAAACAGTGCACATACTCAGTGAGATAGCTCATCGGTTAAAGGGCGAACTTACTGACCGGATGACCCGTGGTCCGAATCCACCCGTGGCATCTCGACTGCTCCTGTTTATGCTTGGGCAGTCTCACAGTACCTCAGCCTTCGTGCTTCCTTTGGGGCAGCACGGCAGCTAGGCACCAAAAGGCTGTAACAGATGAACAATTACTGTCACTTACTAGTGGATACCAAGTGGTTATTTGCTTTCGATCTGTAGGAACAGATCAAACAAAAGTAAGATGATTGCTTAAAATTTACCCACACTGAAATGAACGCCAATGTAGACCTGCATGTGCTTTGTGTTCAGCTGTTCAATAAGGATTACCAACAGGATTTAAAAGTGGAAGAAAACACTCTAAAACACAATATTTATAATTGTTGGAACAAGTACTATATTGTATGTAAACCAACAACGCACCGTCAGCCCCTGTAGCAAGCAGGGGTGTTTTCCTGCTAGACGGTCATTGCTTCACAAAGGTAGTCTTCAGTACATCAGCCCATCACATCTTGTGTCACAAAATGCCCTGAGTGCAGATGTCATGGTCCAAGTTCTAAGTGTTTGACAGTGGAGTTCAACTGGACTCACTTTGTATCCATTCTAATCAGAACGATGCGAGACGAACAAATGACATACAAAACACTTAGCCAAACTCACTTCTGTGGCTTGTATTTTCAGTACAGCCCCATAGCAAAACTTCTGCTTTGAAGCTCCTACTGATACGAAAAGCTTCAACAAAACATTGGAATAGACAGTTGGTAGACTGATTTCATTAGACTAAACAGATTTCGAATGCTTTTTAAACAACAATCGTTTTGGCTTCTGTTTCAGTGCTAGCGACGTTCAAGTTTATAATTTGGTCCATGAGATACGTAGAGTTTTCCTGAATTTCTGTTAAGTCCTGAGTCTCTTTGGAATACAAAGTCATTGATCTTCCAGGCGAACATCCCATGAGGACATTCTCTCTGGCCTCTCCGGGGAGAGATGACCTCTCTCCAAGAGGTATTTCTTGCTGGATAATCGTAGAGTGAACCGAATTGAATTCATCCCTGAAGGCTTCTCCAGTATGTCTCGCTTTAGAATACCAGTTACAGAAATGAGAGTGCGGTGCAGTATATGGGATACAAAGGCTTCTGTTGGTTGACTGTCCTTGGCGTAGAGAGTTCATGATGGCTAACACTACCATTTTGTGAGCATGAGATTCAGAGTAGACGAATGCTTTCAGTTGGATGCTTTTAAAGAACGAGAACAGTACTAATCTGATTATCTGACACCTTGTTTCAAATTACGTCAAAACGGTTGTGCTATTGGACATCCAAACTCCCACTGCATCTATAAAAAACCTTACTGACTATCGTTCATGCTGGCATTCGCGTTTGCCAAGCTACGCGTGGGTGTGGTGACGCCCTCAGCAGAGCGTTTAGGTGACAGTTACGAGTTTCAGTTTCAGTTTCAGACATTTCAGTCAAGGATGTCATTTGCTTTTAATGGTTTGCCAGCCCTAGTCCTCATTAGGCTTGACAGTTGTACTTTTTACCACATCACTAGAGGCCTTACCATAAAACAGGACAAAATAACATCGCTTCGAACTTGTTTCGAAACTGTTTAATTTCTCAAATTGTCATTTTTTCTGACCAAAGTTCGAATCTCTTGCTTGGTGTTGCTTTTTTCAATAGCGGAGTCAGTCTGAACGAAGACTGTCTTGGATTAGTTGAAAATAAGACCACATGCTACCAAACCAACCAAGGGCAGATAATCAGAAAGCCAGAAGTCTTCTGCGTTTTTCGGTTTTCATGCAACTTCCGTCGTTGTTAACCCGGTTCTGAGGGTAATAAGGTCGCGGGTCTGGTTCAGACTAGTTAATACGTCAGCGTCTGTTCCGCAAATGGAAACACACGAATTGTCATTTTTATTAGTGTGGTGTTGCGTAAATTCTGTCTACCTCTAAACCATGAGATGATTGTGGTGCATGCTTTCAAACAACTGAGACGATCACCAGTCTGCTATGTAGGTCATCTGGATTGTAGTCCTAAACCGAATCCGAAATAGGTTAAATTTTCGTTATGAAAATTATAAAATATCATTCCACATCACAATGTGAATCATCACTGGTCTTAGCTACCACATCGAATACTTTCCTGACTCATGAGATCCGGTTATTGGAGCTGCTGATATACCATACACCGGTGGATTCGCGGAATGTTTCTGTGAGCAGATTTGAAGTAACACTCTATGAGTAATCCGCCCGTATACAAAACACGTCAAAAGACAGCACAAACGTTTTATTTCCTCGGGGCGATCTCTTTCTGTGGATTGCTAGGGTGAATTCAAACCTGATACGAACTACTAAGAAGTGTGAAAAATTGTTTGGAATGAATGGTTTACTGCATATTGGTACAGTGAATGTCTGCCACGAACATTCAACTGTGTTTGCTGATCCCAGAAACCGTAGGAACCGTAGTGGAACCACCATGCCTATGCGACCAACCACCTGGCTTCCAGAGTCGACCTGGTAAAAACTCTCTTTGTTGGGATTCACGTAACAGTCAAACTACACACCATAACCTATAAATCAAACCAAGGAATTCCTGGACATGTGGAAAATGAGGACAACCGTTTAGTGAGGGCAAATATATTGAGGTTCATCCATTGGTGGCGGAATCCAGTTACGTAAAACTCTCACATGCTGATGCACTACAAAGCCCAGTTCTTCTGTGGGACCATTATAGATCCTCGGGCGGATTCATTGAGCAGTGAGATATACTTCAGTGAAATATACATCAACGAACTTCTGTGCTCCAATTATGTCACAGTAGCAGGTGTGGCAGTGGCTATTGGCAGTGAAATGATAGCAGTAGTACAACATTCAGGGCATGCGGTCCATGATATCAACCTGGTAGAGTGAATTAACCAGAAGTCAGATTATTGGAAGATTTCTATGTGATTCTAGAGAACTGACCATAACGGCTGACACAAAACTAAGGCAGTGACTCGTGGTGGTAGTGGTGATGATAATATTCGACAGAAGGAATGTGTTTGGAAACAGTGAGCGGATTCTGGTCCACTGTGACATCCTGGTGGCAGTTCAAACAACTAATACGCTGAGAAATAGCATATCCGTTTGAAAAACCTAGAACTTTGTTGGAAAAAGAAGGTTTCGACAATGGAATGGAATACAACGACTATACTGTACTGGTCTGACTGGCCTGACTTCAGAACTGAAGGCGAAAGAACACGAAAGTGGTTGCATGAACCAACATCGGGATACAATGCAGCTGGACAAATTGGAGCGTAGTCCACTAGTTACGGTTCAAGCATTGCTGAGTGATCCGGGAAGCCCCGAGACCTGACCTCTCCGGCCCCCCGCCTTAACTGGACACCCACCAAAAAGAAAACAGGTGAACCTACAGGTCACTGGGAATGGTCGCCCAAACAACCAATGTTTTTACTTGGGTGAGTTGACCTATATTAATACATGCATTCGCAAATATCACTCACGTCCAATCTCAACGCCCTTCCACTCACAACGTACTGTTTATGTCAAATCTACTGGTGATTAAACGTGATGAAATCAAATTTCCCAGCTTATAGGACAAAACAACAGTCATCATTACGTCTTCAGTTACTAACTCACTCTGTCGCACCTGAACACACCTCAAATCTGAAGTTCCTCACAACTTGAAGCCTCTTTGTTCACCCTGATGCACAAGTACACCACAATCGGTCTTATTCCGAGACTGCTTATGTTTTGGCTTATAGTTTACGATGCAACTACGACGCAATTCGCTTAAAAAATGCATCCTGAGAGGGGCTGAAGTGTTGTGATTAACCTGACTTTCGGTACGTCAGAACTATCAAGATTTTACCAATGTTTTATCCGGGTGTCAATCAGCACCAGGCCGAATGTGTTCACATACATCAGGTAAGTGATGCTTCACGAATATAATTTTTAACTTATCTTTGTTATTTGCATTGATCCACCAAGCAACAAGAATGCACACATTCTCATAAAGCTGTCAAACACAAACTATTTCCAATACAGCCGCCCACTTGTGTCTGCCACATGTAAGATGTGGTGTGTCCACGTGACTGGAACAACCAATCAATTGACGGTTTTCCCCCGACTGCCCCTCACGCTCTGCTGCAACACAGGAAATTGATATGAACAAACTTGCTGTGGTATTTTCAACTGTTAGAGCCTACTTTCGATTACTTGAACTTTGTTTTTGTTATTCCCTTCTGCTTCGCACACGGTGAAGTTACCCACACAGTCTGTGGAGGCGGTCGTGGCCATACAAATCCAGCACAAAAGCGGACTCCAACTGTCGACTCGCCAACCCACGAAACTCTGACACCTGCTACTTTCGTCATCACTGTGCGCCGAAAGCCGTCGGATTTAGAGTCCGAACACCTTAGCGTGCCGTAGTTCAACAGGCGTTTCTCGAACATTTGACCTCGTGGATGATTCGGCCCAGATAAAGCGATCCACGACTATTTCGGCAGTGGAAAATCCGGCCTACATGCATTTAAGTCCTGGACGGTCCACTGCCAACAGCTTCACCCCTCATAACTAAAAGGCTAGCTAGAGACTACTTGTAGAGTTTCCAAACAGTATTATTGATGTAACATGCTACTCAT
This sequence comes from Opisthorchis felineus, assembly GCA_004794785.1. NCBI lineage: Eukaryota > Metazoa > Platyhelminthes > Trematoda > Opisthorchiida > Opisthorchiidae > Opisthorchis > Opisthorchis felineus. The sequence goes on from SJOL01006437.1 coordinate 370,217, forward strand.
ACGGTCACTGAAAAATGTCCGACAGCCCTTTTTGGGGTCCATCAGGTAAGCGTCATCCTCTCGTTTCCACCAACCTTATGTCTTATTTGAACACCAAACTGTGTGCAGTTGGCTAAATACACTCACTTGCACAGCAATTTGGTACTAACGGGAAAACTGAGTATGCCGTTAACACGAATTCATTTGAAAATACGTTTATTTCGTCAGCTGCATCTAATTTATTGTTCAAGTGGAGCAAATGGTTGCTAGAAACTCTGGGGACTACGCTTACCTGATGGAGCCCAAGAAAGGCACAATAGGTAATGTAATGTCAAAGAATTTTCAGCGGTCTTGCAAGTAGAATATTTCTTTGAGAAAAGAAATCTCAACGGGACAAAAAACTGGATTATCCTGTTCGACCAAATTAAGACCTTGGCAGCTGCCCTCCGGTTTACGCCACCCAGGACACGGTAAACAAAACCAGCTGTGATTTAAATGACAGATAAAAATTAAAGATAATCCGATGAAGCACTTTCTCCCCATTCAGACGCTCAGTTTAAGGGACGTCAATCTTGAAATATTGGGGTGTTCTTGAGGCAACAGCATGAACTGTTGTAACTATGGTCACCATCGGGGGTAATCCTAACATCTTAGCACGTGTCAACATTGGTCCATGTTCAAATGAGATTTCGTCTTATAAGTGAAACCAATCTATGCTGGGAAGCCTAAAAACACTCTCCAGCTTTTTCATCCCTATTGAGAGTGAGCACCTCATGAAACTCAGTGAGTTTCGAGCTCGCAAACTTCAACACCTAACCATTGGGGCATGAGCAGCAGAACAATAGTGGGGCTAGTTCACGCTTAGACAGGACATGGCGTCACTCATTCTTTAATCACGGAAACCACATCATGTGGTGATGCATTGACTGGTTTATAAAGTGACGGCTTCTCAGATGGAGGCTTCATTCGCACTGTGAAGTTATTCTTCCTCTAAGCTATCTACAGGTATCACCAGATGTATGGAGAATCACTTATTTAGACCGTTCCTCAGAATACTCGGACCAGTAGCAATTTTCCGATCCAGTGAGGTGACTGAAGAAGTCCGTGGTTAACAGCCCTGGAAAATTAAGACGATTTTCTAATTTACTTTGTATCCAACCCATGTTTCCAGGACCAATGATTCTCATCAGACTGACGAAACTGCTGTCAATAGGATGCTGTAATTTCCTAAAAGTCTTACAGGGTTTGAAGAACGCCAATCAGACAGCGATTGGAAATCACCCTTAAACCAATCCCATACGTTGGAGACAGATAAACCGCTTTTTCGGTTTAATATGTCATTGATATCTCGCTATTTGGCGGCTTATTTCGTGTTTGAAAGTAGATAATAAGCATATATCATTGATAGTCATTCAACCGGTACGGACAGTACACGCGATTCATTGATCTATTTGACTTGTGTGACAGCTATTCTATTTTTGCTTCTGCCTTTTTGCCTTCTGTTATGCACAACATACTCACTGTCTCTCTTCACAACTTATTTGAAGGTTCCGCTGTTTTATAATGAACTTTATTTAGTGAATATGATAACCCTGCCAGTTTTTTTTAAATTTTGGCTTAGAATGTGTTAGTTGTGGACGTACCCTTGAAGGGCTTGGTCGAAGTTGAACGACAGGAAGGGGCTCGCCCTGATTTCAATAGCTCTTAATCATGGACTATATCTTAGTCCGCAAACTCCAAGGTTCTCCGTATTTTCGACTGAAATTTCAGAGACCGAAAGTCCGGATACGGACAGACATGCTCTTTCCTGAATTTGAAAAAAGGTCTCTTTTATGGTCCTTTTTCTGTGTTGTGCCCGTCAGTCAAGTGCTGAATCGCACGGGTCCGGGGAAAATGATCATTTTAGAGGGGACGAAATGACTGTGGGGGGGAGGGTCAACTGTAAGTGTTTTGCTTATACGACAAAAAGCAGACTCCTCTCTGTCCGATTTTATATTGTCAACAGTTCAAGAGCACTTTCTATTTGGGTGTTTATTTATAGTCCAGATTTGACTGATTGCAGAAACAAACAAACCAAGCTTGTAATTATCGGTTTCAGTAATCATTACCCAGCGGTTTCAGTAGCTTCATAGAATCCAGCATTATAACATACTGTTTATCATATTTGTCAGAAAGTATCCATCTAATGGATACCTGAACTGAGACGTCTTCAGGTGTTTGACAATCGTTGTCTCGGAACCATAGCTCGTGTGGGTTGGTGTCGGCAAATCCGTAACGAGGCAGTTAGAAAGCGAGTTTTTGGTTGTGCAACGGGTACTTCCATTGAAGAATGTGTCCAGCACCAGAAGCTGAGTTGGTTGGGAAACGTGTTGCGTATGCCTAAACATCGTTTGCCGAAGAGAGTGCTGTTAACCATGACCAATTCAGAGTGGCGGAAGCAGAGAGGTGGCCAACCCTTGACCTGGCAGAGGGGTATGAAGGAGATTACGAAACGCTTGGGTGCTGTCGGTGCTACTCGCCTTCCATGTTGGGGACCGCGTGATCCTCACTGCGCCTGGTTGGAGACGCTGCAAGATATGGCTGCCAACCGATGTCCGTGGCGATCTTGTTGTCAGTTTCTATCCAGATTGCCTGAATGATTGACTGGAGGCGTAGGCACCTCGGAATGATTGTAGTAAGCTATCACCAAGTCCCTTCCCCGTCCACCTTTATTCTTTCCTTCACAATAAGGCTTTCAAATAAATCATGGTTGTACGGCAGTGAAGCATCGCTGTTGAACACTGATGTCATGCTGTCGATGATGGTGATGATGATGATCCATCTAATGTTTTTCGTCAGTTCGCAGTGTTCAACTTCAAAATCTCGATCGGGTAAAAGATGCGATTGTCCCTATACACTCACTTTGTCACGAATCATGACGTGTTCTCAGTGGTTTTCAGGCATGAACTGCGAATTGGTCAATCCAATGAGTAAATCTTCTGGTGGACGTTGCCGTACGGAAAAACTGAGTAATCTCAAATGCTAAGAAGGACAAGGAGAATTTAGTTTCAGTAAGCATCAGCCTGCCGTCCATTTCCTACCCGACATTGGCAAACGAGTCCTTATCTCCTCGAAAGTTACACCCTTAGTTATCGCCGAGAAGTCGTGTTTATTCCAGTCACTGAAAATCGCTCCTCCTGTACTGTAATCATTCTGCTAACATGCTAAACCATCCAAAAAGTATAAATTAGCCTTTTGCTGATCGATTTTCCCATTTCAGAATGGATCGGTATATTATCTAAACCTGGTGTACTTTTGTGTAGTTGTTGAGAGTCCATTCCAGCTATGCATTCCCAGACATCTTGCTTCCGGTCGCCTGGTCTTTTAGATCAGTATTCCCCCGATCGACTGGCCCTTTTTGAACCTATCCGATTCGGCTGCAGTCTGCCTGATGGTCATTCTTCTCCGTGTACGCCGCTATTTTGCCTTTTTCAAGGTATAGCCAGTCCGATGGAAATGGACTATCTCAAAAGCATGTCGCTTTGGTAGATGTTAGTCACAATCGATAACAGGGCGGATATCACACTAAAAGTTTAAAATTTCCTACAAGCCTCTTTGAACTGAGGCAGTTAATCGCAACACTTCGCATGTTTTCAGCAACTACTCGATCTTAGGTAGGCTCATTTGAAGTTCGCGGATTGTTTACAGAGGATGAGAAAGTGTGAGAAATAACGGGTAGCCACACTGTGCACAGTGTTTCAGGCGAGCACCCCTTGTGCATTATTACTCGCACACGTATATCCGACACTCAAACAATCACCAACCCAGGAGACCCAGACAATCAGTGACATTTCACGTGACTGCCCGTCTAATTGGTCCAGTTGACTCTAGTATCACAGCTTCGACAAACCAAAATCAAGAGGAAATTCGTGATTCACTGGAATCGGAAGTCTCGTACCTCACTGAATTCAGAACTGCTGTACCGAAAAGCAAGTTGAGTTTATTTTGTCGAAACGTCTGTAGTCAATACCCTCCCACATTTTCAACTGAGGTGGTCTTATCTCAAGCTTCTGTATCGTTTAAATAGCTCACACACCCTGTATGCGGGTGTGTGACTCAACTTACCGTTGCGGATCGTAGTTTTCGTTTTCATCTGTCAGATCCTTGTGTTTATACCGGAGCTTGCTGTATCAAATATTGCTCATGTGTTCCCGGCCCGACCTGTTTCTCTGATTCATTCGAAATTCGCAACATGGTAATGTGCATAGATATTCGCACATTGAGCATCTCTCCAGCCTACCGCTGCATACTGATAGCCATGTTATCATATCTAGTGTCTTTCGAAGACTTCGTTTCTAATTACTTATGGGATGCTTGGAAACCCGTGACGACAGAAAATCCAACATAACCATCTCACTGAAACTTGTTGGAGCTAAAATTCCTCAGCTGTTTACAGGGGCAGGGAGCCTGAGTAAAACTGTTGTGGCCTCTTTCTGCCTGTCATCGGGTAATTGGGTTTGAGTGACTGAAGCAAACCAAGCTTTGGACCTCAATCGTTTGTTCCGTCTGTCCGCAGAGTAGCTGCGAAATTGCCACAAAAAGTCCTAACTGTGCCGTAGGTACAGGCTGTGAAAGTCAGCAGATAAGCATAGGGATGACTAGTTTATTCTGTTAAAGTCTGATTGTAGCCTACTGGCACAGAAAGTGATCCTCACACAATCAGCCTCGCATGTCTGGAAGGCTGAAGGGATGAGCTTATCATTGGTGAATCCCGTGATTGGCCGGCCTACCATACTGAGTCATTGATCATAGATAGACTCGTGATATGACGTGCGACGACTGCTTTAACCTGATCTCCAGTAACTCATATGAGTGGGCAGTTTGTCGCGCGACATGTCGCACTCGGATTATCTGTCTGGACACGGCAATATCATTCAGGATTCAAGGGAATCTCCCATCATAATTTCCTAGCCAGTCCAAGACTGCTGAAGTAGTTAGTTGTGAGGCCATGTCCTCCATTGGGAAGTACATACATCAGCTACAATGAGTGATGCGTTCCACAAAGCCGACATGCACATCGCAGTCTGATGTATGCTAGCGACCACCGTGGTTTCATACCCAAGGTACCATTAACGCCATGTTACACACACTGCGTTAAAGTGTCACCGATAGTACACATCTGCAATGTATACCCTCAAAGTCTTCGTCTTTTTGTGGAAAATCACTACTGAGCGCATCCCAAACTCCGCGCTGCGCACAGCTCTGGGAACCTGGATGCCAGTAGATTACCTGGTGGCAAACACCTCCAATGCGTGCACTGAAACGCTTCTTACACTCACTCACGTTTTTCGGCTTTAAGTCATTAATTTTTTGAAGTATTCCTTCACGTACACTGCTTCAAATGCCCTAAAGAGAATAGTCCATGGGACTTGATTTTGGAATATCTGCCTCTGATTCACTGACTTTTGAATCCGTTTTCGACGTGTGTATTTCGGGCTTAGTTTTGTAGGACACCATGCCCCGGAAACTGAACGTCAATAGTTGGGCTCGTTTCTGCCGTCTGTACAATCACTCGGAATATCAGCGGGGCCTGCATGACCTGCGGGACTAAAAACAGTACCTGTTCAGTCAGGATATCTCGTAGGAAAAAAGCATCCAAATACTTACTCAAACAATCAGTTTAGCCTTCAGTTTAACGTAAGAGGACGATGTGGGTTGTATCTGACCGGAAATCCAGCGGCGCAAACCTTTCCATTCATACAGAGACTACTCGGTGGGTTAACACGATCGGGAATGCTTCTCCGCAATCCGAAAAAAGATAATCTCGATTGTCCCACTGCGGTTGCCGCATATTAGCAAACCTCCGAATTCAGCCGTTTGATCATTTAGTGCATATTGTGTGATGTTTTACTGTTATGAATTTCATCAATACGCCTTTAGGATTTCTGCTCTGCTTTATGGGGAAGCACATACAAAAGGCATCTATGTTTTGCCACAAGTTCCAAAGCATGCTCACCCTTACTGGTTGTACCTCACTGATAACTTTACTCAGGCAACAGTCTCATCGTCACTGTAGGCTTTCTGCTCACACTGCACCTCTGAAAATGCTTGACAGCCTAGTTTCAGATACATCATTCATCTTGGATGCCAGAGGCTACCGCAAGTGCTTCTTCCGCTTTCGGCGCCATCATTCCCAGCTACGACTATAGGACGAAATCATCGAGCACACAGCTGTTGCGTAGTTCTGAGAACATCCGTTACCCACCGATCGAGTTTCAACAGGCACTGGCCAGCTTACCTCAATTTTGGATCCACAACAATGTGCACGTAAGTGACGTTTTCTTTCAATGAGCGCGTTGGAGAAGCTTGCCACCAGGTAATCTTTTGGCATTCGGGTTCTTCAGACGCGTGCACATTGAGGCGTTTTAGATATGCTCAGCGGTTATTTTCCATAAAAGAGATGAGGCTTTGCGGAGTAAACGTTAGAGACACGTTGCTCTCGGTGACACTGCTTAATGCAGTGTTCGTGACATGGTGCCTTGAGTCAAGGACTAATGTGTTTGGTTGTACACATCCGAATGCAATGTGCACATTGGCTTTGTGGAACATATCATCTGCTGGTTAGTTGTAGTTGCTGTACAAACTTCGTACTGGGGACTAAACCTCACAACCATCTGATTCAACAATCTTGGACTGAGTAAGAAAGTACAACAGAAGAATACCACACTTTGGGGGAAAATGTGAGAAATCCGCCGGAATAGCTTATTGAGCATGCATTTAGGCGTGCATGAGAACATCTTGTAATGGAACACCACTGATAAACAGCTATCCATACGTTACTAAACTAAGAAAAACAAGTACGTCATGTTACCGTCAGTGAAAATGAATCATAATGACTTGGTGGAAGGGAACAGTCTGCTTCTGTGATCGGAATAACTAGCAGCTGATTTTGTACACAATGTGCTTGTCGAGGTTCCCGATACGCAAGTGAGCCACTCATAGGTTTGACGATCCCGAATATCAAAAGGAAGAATCGGATCCAAAAGTCTACGGTACTATTTACACAAAAGTGGGCAAAGTTGTAGAACGAACCTCAAATGGCGTCGAAAATTGCGCAACCCTGTCACTGACCGGCACAGTGCACTGTCAAGGTCCGCAAACCAAACAAAGGCGAGCAGAATTTTGACTCGTTAGTGTGGTTTGCGATCGTCGCTTCCGAGGTTGATTGGCGCTGCGATCACAGGGAAACCATAACGGAACAAGTCTGGGTAGGCTCAGCAAACGAGGCAAGAATGCGCATGGGTAAGTAGGCAATTTGTGCACATTCACACCACACACACACGTGCTAGTATACCAGCATCGGACGGAGTGACCTGTGCGACAAGGTAAATGGCGGGTACAGCTGAGCAAAAAAAAACAGAAGTACATGGGCTGAGTAGGCAAATGAATGGTGGAGTTATCATGAGGTCAAGTTTGATTTTAATGCTAAGAATCCGATATTCGAAGTGTGCGACGGGTTGGTTCTTCTTAGCAGTGTGACAACATCGGTTGCCGAGCTCAGTGCTCGGATATGTTAATGATAGGCAAACAGCCCCGGCAATACCAAACATCCGTTCATGATACATCTTGCCGATACCTGTGCATTTGGATAGGCAGGTTTTACTGCAAGAATTGCTCGAAAAATGGCAACAAAGATCAAGTCTATTTATCCTCCATGCTCCCATTGTTCTGATGTTAAAACACTCCAAGCGATGTAAGTGACAGATCAGACGAGACCTGCACACATTGGATTAAATTTGTCCCCTTCTCATGTTTAATAGAATGAAAACCCCTTTTCAACTTCGACACCCACCAGCAGTTCAACTCAAGGCCTAGACGACAACCAACGAGACAGTCAAGTGGTCAGTGCAGCTTGGGAGATAAAGCATGTCCACATACTCCCCTCTCTCCCCGACAGCTATAGCGGATGCAGGAAATGAGGAAGTGTAAAACTTGCCCCTGAAGTGATAGACATGTTAAGAGATAACTGGAAATGTATCGGTTCACTAAGGAATGAGGTTCAGACAGCGTGAGCAAACGAAAGGAACACGAAGGCAGCCGTATAACGGAGTTCAAACAAGTGCTCACTTTTTGTTTCCCACAGACCTGTGGTGTTTGAAAACACGATGAGTGTTTTGTTGGTCATCGTAGTTAGGGGGCCGGTAGTTCGCTCCATTCCTTTTTCAACAAGCTACCAATAAAATATAATCACAATCGGATAAACAGCAAACAACGAAATGAAGCAACACTCCAAGGCGTCTGAAAATGTATTGTGCTACTGGTCTTATGGGCAAACTTCTGTCAGGGCTGTACCTGAAAACGGTTTCTGCACTGCTGAATTACTGCGTCCAACTTTTCTTCCATGTCTATCCGGTTTGCTTTGTTTTGCACCAAACGCTTGTTAGCTCTTGACTGTCTCCGCGTTATCAAAGTGCTGGGTAGCTGACTTTTCCTGCGAATTCTGTCACTAGCGCTATGTATCCAAAAACCGCTCAAAGTCTCATTGTAACAGCGCGCCCTGTATAGGTGTCAAATGCAGCAGCGGCGGTGTATGGCAAGCAGTATGCTATGATGGACACGGGTACAGTTATCCCTATCTGAAGAGATAAACATTAGGCTCGAACGGCGGACCAGCTTTGTAATACCTTTTGGCCAAAACCTTCTGCAGGAGAGGCTAAAAATTCATCAAATCCGTTTGGCCGATGTGCAATCAGGCTTATTTCTACTCTGGAATGTTGTCTACCGCTTGATCAGGAGATGACTCATGAGCACTGCGAAGCAGACAGTTCTCCTCTTGAAGGAAAACTGCTCGTGTGATTGCTGAAATCTCTTAGGCAACTCACAGCTGGTTTCACCTTTATTGGTGCTCATCAGGTAGGCGCAGTTCCCGATTTTCCCTCAGCGTTATGCTTTACTTTAGTCTGAAATTGTACGCAGTTGGCGAAGTGCTGCTGACGTTCCCGATCCGGAACTTTGAGTGACGCGTAAGTTCGACAGTCCCGCATATCAAAAGAGAGAATTGGGTTCGAAGTTCTACGGTACTATTTACACAAGGGTAAGCAACTGTATACAACAAACCTCAACTGTCCACGTTCGTGGCGTCAACAAGTGCACAAGTCTGTCACTGACCGGCACAGTGCAGTGTCAACGTCCGCAGAGGAAAACAACGGCGAGCGGAATGATGGCTCAGTGGTGTGGGTTGCGGTCGTCCCTTCCGACGACAGTCTTGTGACTCTCATTGGCGTTGCGATCACACGGACCTCATGAGAAATCAAGGCAGGCTCAGCGAACGGGACACGAACGCTCATGGGTAAGTAGGTCAGCTGCGCGCACACACAGACACACGAATGCAGAAGTGTCGGACGCGACGGCCTTTGCGACAAGGTGAGTGGAGGGTACACGTAAGCAAAACAAATGGAGCTCAAAAGTATATAGGCGGAGTAAGCGAATGAAAGGAGAATTATTATTAGGTCAAGCTAGATTCAAGAAGTACACTCATTTGCCAACTAATTTGGCTTTAACGGGAGATTCAACTGAATCCCAAGTGCATTTCTCTTTAATGATATTCTTCAACTGAATGTACTGCACACAGCCGTTCAGTGAATTCCTGCACACCCCCAAGGCGAAATGACGATAATCAATCCCACATCATCAGTGCACTCACTTGCAAATTAGTGTTTCGGCAATCGAGTCTAACCTGTTGCGCAAAACGTTGACGGAAACTAAGGGACGTACCAGCAACCTTATGAGCAGTGTGTCGGACCAAGAAAATATACCGAGATGTCTCGAATATCGTACCAGCTGAAACACGAGGAGGTTTTTATGCAGCACATTCAGTTGGAGATCATAAAAGAAAGGTTCAGCTAGGATTTAGCTGAGTATTTCGTGAAAACCGAATTCATTTGAAAGTGAGCCTATTTCGTGAAACAGTCGTCTTGTTTATGCTTCGTAGGTTTTAGTGCGTTCATTGTCCATACACAAGCATGGTATGTCGGTGAACATAACTGGTCACACGGGATATCCTGTCCCTCTACTTTTCATCCGTGCAATTGGCTCAAGTATATCATACATACAGTACTCCGTGTCCAATGCAACCCGCTCTAAGGCAACTTCAGTTTAAAATCGGTCAGTCGAGAGTACAGAAAAGAACGGATTCCTGTTGTCTCCATTAGATCCTAGTTTACCGACGCAGCATTTCGCCAACCTTCCGTAATCAGCTGACGTATAGGAGGCGTATTTCATACCATCAGACATTTCCGGGTACCTGTCTAGCCTCTCCTCAAATTCTTCTATCATTTCAGAAGTTACAGCTGTATTCCTTGCCTTGAAGATTCAAGCGCAGTCCTCCCTGTTTGTGTAGATGCTCATCATTTCCTCTCGTGTAGTCCTACTTTGACAGCGTGAAGTAATGCCATAGTGTTTCTCCCATTTGACCTCGTAAAATCCGTCTGACATGAATCGAGGTCCATCGGAATCTTGAACTGTGTAGGGCCAAGTAGCTTTTGGTCCTCAAAGTTCCTAAACCCACCTTATCTTTAGATCCGCATCTTTCGACCGGTTCCGAAATCTGACTTTCTTGTCTGTTGACTGGACAGGGCTGTCCTTATTCCAAAATGGGACACACATGACAGATGAACAGAATTCGGAGTAACTCAGCAGTGAGTTGGTTGAATTATCCTTAAAAGAGTCTATGGACTGTGTTCCTACAATATTTTCAGCCAATCGTTTTACGCCCAGAGGACCCTGGACCAAAATATTCACGTCTCTTGAAATTGCGCTGTGTCTGAATTACAACATGCTTTATCCTGTCACCACTTCTACCGACTGGATGGTTCTATTACTATTTGTTATTATTAGTAATATGGTCAAGATTATCGGCGTTATTCTTATTATTCGAAAATTCTCATCGCAAACTACTGTGTGGGATAAATTTTCCGTTCTGGTGATTATTGAGAATACATACTACCTAATTACTCTTCTGCAGTGAACGACGGCATCCAAATCATCCATGACTAATGTCGATGACCTTCGTATACGTGCAACCTCTGCACTCAACCCTCAATGACCGTTGGTTACTGGCATGAGTTTCAGGTGTTGATAGCGCCATTTGTGGTAAGGATGCTCTTATTTGAACAATCCACCACGAGGGGATTATTGGATGCTATTGCTTGCAGCCGAATCGGCCTGTCCCAAAATTAACCACAGAGAAACGCGGGAACTCGTCTGGAAGTTCGGTCGTCGACGTGTGTCGAAATACGACCCCCTGCTGCAGCTCAGTGGTTAGGGAACTTCGCAATCATATGTTCTATTGAGCAGCAAAAGTTGGGGTCAAATACGTCACACGTTCGGAATAAGGGATCCAACGTACGGAAAAGACATAACGAACGTGTGGCCATTGGTTGCTATGTGGGTGGGTATTTCGCCCATTTTTGAGCCGACTTTCCCTCTACGTATTTGGCGAGTCGCAATAAACAGCTGAACAAGTAGTCGGTTTTCTGATTACACAATTGCCCTAGCAGTATTAAAGGTATCGATTAGTGCCATTTCAGCGCTTCCTTACTGGAAGTTTGTGAAATAAATTGTGCCCAAATTGACCAAACTCGTGCTGAAACCGTGAACACTAGGAACGTATGGTTCTCTGATGATTTGAAGTAATGCAAAATGAATTAATGAATGAATCTTTAGGTAGAATTTTCTTTCTTTTTTATCCCTGTCAGTTTTAGTCGAAACGGGACTGGAAATAGTGAATTGACTTGAGGTGAAATTCTAAGCTTAAGTTTAATTAAAAAACGACAGGAGCGTAAACACTTCCCGGACGTCAGGCTGAGTTTATCAAACGAAACTACAAAAAAGTACTTTTATCGCACACCATATCATTGGACGCACAATCTAACCAATAGGATCTATATTTTCGTAGAAGGGTCGTACGTGGTAGCCATACAAAGTGGTTCCAAGGTCTTCGTTAAACTCCAGTAATCCAGGCGGACTGGTTACTCCTAAAGACTTCACTATCCAGGGTCAATTGAAATATATACTGCTAGAAAACCGTCGCTTAAGTAAACCTCTGCTGTCGTTCAGGCTGGAAAGTCACTTTCACTTTCGGTCCCTCAACGATAACCGACTGGGGTCCTTCAGTGCCTGAGCCAACCCTACTGAGCTTAGATCATTTTCTAACAAGTTCCTCGAACTTCGGTCTTAAACTGTAACTAGTTGGATTTATTTGGCATGTAGTTACCTAGCCACGTTGATGCTTCCATTTTGAAAACTCTTGTGATAGTATACACGGCGAACCTTGCAAGCATATACCGATTTATTCTGGACTACTCTTTTACCGATAGGCCGAATTTGTACGGTTGTGGACGCGACGGCCACCCACGTCCGTCTGACAGCTACAGTATCAGGATTTATTCTGGGCCTACTCCCAAATGAACATCCAAACCATGATCTATGGTCAGAAATGCCAAATTCTTAAGCATATTCCGGTTTCACCAGCCGCTGAACACCGACAAGGACGTCGCAGCTTCAAATATGAGATTCTAAAGATTTTGTCTTCCGATGAACCTCGTATAGTTTTATCAAAACCGATTCACTTCTGCCATGCTCAACAGACATTTGCAAGTCCGTGATCGAGGATTCTTCTATCTAGATCAGGTCGCATATAGCTAGACCCAACAATATCTGCACAAACGTCCCTTTAATTTCAGGTGTATGGAATACATGGAAGGTGACAACAGCCGGTTTGGTTTAGAGGCAGTGACAAACCGCAACCGAACGCGAGCATTCGGTCAACAGCAATATCGTCTAAGGATGTATGTTCTGAAATGTTTAAAATCCGCCCCGACGAAGTTAGTGGGTCTGAAAAGGTGTCCTTATGGGATATGAAGTTTTGTGCTTTGAATTAATCTGTTTCTCTTTGTCAGTTGTTCAGACAGCTTCTGCAATGATCTTCTATTGCTGACGAATGGGCAATAAGCTGCAGAATAGGTTCTGTACCCTGAACGATCCCTCTTGGGCTTCCGCTCAACTTCTTGCACGCAACTGCCACTGAAAATGGCGGCCCGCATGCGTAAACAGTGCCTCCGTATCCGATATTCTAGTATGTCTGAAGCTGATGGTCCTCAGACTGAGGTGGTTTTGTAGGCTTCAGTACTATGTTTGACTAATTTAATCGTTCCAGGACGGATATTAGTGAACTCTTCCTGTCCCATGACCACTTTGCTGACCTGAAGCAGGAAGTTCGGACTGATGAGGTGTGTTCGTATTTCTATTTCACAGGGATACTTTTCATAGATGTTCGGTGCAGCTAGATCAAAAATGTCGGAAACGCTAACATTTGTAGCGGATGTCCTACACTAACGGATGCTGCGATGGTACACCGTTCGGCTCAGCTTCACAAAGCATTGGATTTGTGACCTGTAGTGGTGATGAAACGCCTGCAACTAAATTGTCAAACTGAAAAACCTGAGACACCGACATTCTCTTCTATATCTGGTGCATTAAAAGCACGTCTTACGGATGCAAATTTGCAACGTGTGGATTGGTCAGTACTCAATGACTCACAAAGGCAGCTTATTAGAGACGTTACTTCACACAGAATCTTTATTAAAGCATGTTATTTTAGCCGGCGGTTACGCGAAAAAAAGTATTGTATTGTACTGAATTGTATTGTATGCTCTCAAGATAGCTCAGTTTTCAAGGCTAGAACTTACTGACTGGAAGGTTCATGGGTCGAACCCAACCTCAGCATCTCATCTGCTCCTGTCTAGGCTTGGGCAACCTGACAATTTCTCAGTCCCTCCTGCTTCCTCTGGGTGACGTGGCAGCTGGGCATGGAAAGTGTCACAGAGGAACGATTATTATTTTTTATTATTCAGTCTTACCGTACTGTAAGGTATTGTATTGTACCTTATTGTATTGTATGGTGGTGTAACTGCCGATGAACTGTTGAGCCGTCTGACTGGTTCGGGGAGGAGTAAAACCTGATTCTCTGGGAAACTTGTGTATGCAGTTACGAGATGATTGACAAGGACGACGCAAAAAAGCACCATATAAATCAACAGGATATAACGGGTGAGCTCAAGCAAGCACTGGTTTTGGCCAGATGTCAGGTCGGATGAACACAACAAAAAATACGAAGGTATCACTCATGGCTGCATCTCTCTGTTCCCGGGAAGAAAGGTTTACCTTGTCTTATGTGAAGCGATTAGAAACACATTCACACATTCACAAAGTTTGTGTGGTTAACAATGTCCTGGTGAACACGCGCTTCTTTCAGTAGATAACTGAAGGAATGTCCTCACATCCTTTGCAATACTGAATGGATAGGAATGGGACAAAGTAGTTGAACTGGTTAAGCTGTTAAACGAGGCTAAATGTCAAAATGGTAATAGTCTTGGCGAAATACACTCATTTGCAAACAAATTTGGTTTTACGAGAGACTCACCTGGAACCCAGCTGAATCTCTCGTTTGTGATGTTTCCAGGCAACCAAATGTGCTGCACCAGGCCGCCTCATGTTCCAGTTGCTACGGTATTCGAGATATCGCGATACATGTATATTCGTAATGCAATTTGGTTTCAAGCTGAACATAAGGTTGATGGAAACTCGGGGACTGCGCTTACCTGATGCGCCCCAAGAAGGGCGAAACTGGTCGTGGACCATCGAAGAATTTTCAGCAACCTTATGAGTAGTTCATTACAAATGGTAATAGTCTCTTTGTCTTCTCAAAATGGACAGTGTTCCTAATTTTAGTGCACCAGGGAAACACCCACGGAGTAGAGCGATCGTAATCGAAGTCGTAAAACCCTTTTGTGTATGCTTTTTAGACCACCCAGCTGATGTGTTTAAAAACGTTTTCTACGTCACATTGCATTTCACGACAAAATTAAGAGATCACATATGTTTTTCACTGTTTAAGCTCTAATCAGTGAACGCTAAAAATCGTAGTCTGTAGGTGACAGGTATGATGAAAAATTCCAGGAGATCATTTGAAGAAAAACTATAGGGTCAACCCCTGCTACACTCTTGTCAAGAAAGGCGCATTTCGACAGTCCTGTTTCACGATCTCTTTACAGCGCCTTAGCGCAGCTATGAGGAGCGTTTGGATAATATATTGCCCAATTTTTATCCATTCCTCTTTGAGGTACCCACTAACGCAGTTCTTGGGTCAGACGTTACAACGCTCGATCACTTGGCTTGCTAGTATGTCTTAGAAGTCCTCAATGGGGCTGAGTTCCGAACTGTAAACTCTGATATCGCGGGACGGTGATCGTTTGATTGCGACGGAAAGGCTGTGCATCGTTGTTTTTTTTAATGAATTGCCATCTCCTTTAAACTAATTCTGTCAGTCGGAGACATTAGGAATTGATTATTTATCCTAGTTACTGTTCAGTATTGCTAACTCACTTATTGGGTAGACTGAAAAGGCATTCTAGTACAGCAGAGAGTACTCGTCTCTTCAAAAGAAACTAACTTTGTTTGGATTTCATGCCGGTAATAATTCCATGCAGCTGTTCTACTCATGTATCCCAATAGATGACACCCAGCTGACACGAGTCTGCACCGACCATCAGCTGTGCTGAAGATGAGGCCACTTGTTCAACATATTTCTTCATCTTAATACATCAGAAATGTTTCCCCTTTGAACATTCTCTGTATGGTTCTAGTAAATTCTCCTACGCAAGTGAAGCTGTCAGCCCTGAGGCTCTGTAATCATCCGCTAGATCACGCGTTACAAACACTCAAATCATGTAACAATTCCTGTCCCACTTGCAACCTTAGCCGACAACATGTACGCTACAATGCAAAAATGGAATAAGCCAAAAAGTGTCTTATCGTTTGAGGACAACTGTTGAGAATTCCTGGGTGAAGTTCCGGACGCGGGATGTCTTCTCTACAGTATAGCTGCTACACGTGTTCCGTAGTTGGCCGTGTAGACTTGTAGAGCTCGTTCCGTAGTTGGCCGTGTAGACTTGTAGAGCTCGTTCCGTAGTTGGCCGTGTAGACTTGTAGAGCTCGGTTGACTTCCTGCTCTGTGCGCGCGAGTGTGTTTTTGGGCCGACTTGCATGCCTATTTATTGTGTGCAGTGTGAAGAGAGGGGTGTCCCTTCGTGTTTGATACTTGCACGAACATGAATACAACTTGATCTGACGTGTTGAAGTTCGTAAGCCTGGCGCGTGACGCAGGTGGTAGCCGCGTAAACAAAAATGGATGGGAAGTGGTAGTGTACATGTTGTCGGCTAAGCTTGCAAGTGGGACAGGAATTGTTACATGATGAGTGTTTGTGACGCGTGATCTAGCGAGTGACCGCTACAGATCCCCCGGCATTTGTCCTGTTCCAAAAGAATACACGACGTCTATCCCTACTTCTCTGTTTCAATCTGTCGAGGACCACAATGAATGCCACTCATGAACCCAACCTCGATTTTCCGAGATCGTACAACTGTGATGAGTCAACGATTGATTCGACCTGTGACTAAGGCGAAGGGGAACTAACATTAACACTCGAATGGATAAAGTGATTGCTGTCTTGTAAGCAAAAACCTACAGACGCTAAACTAATCGCTACACAAAATGGAAGGACAGCTTGGCAAACCTGGCGGACGGACAGATACCCCACGCGCATCTAACCATTAGGGTTACGTTATCCGACACTAGAAAGGCCGAAATGGAGGCTAGCAGTAACAGCCGATTTAGGAAGACGTCACCTTATGGTTTACTGATTCGTCTTTTCAACCGTTGGATTCTTCAGTCGCTGCAATGTTGATGGAGCGGAACAATGTGGGGTGCATGTGAGCCGACTGATAGGCTGAGGTGGACTACTAAATTTACTTTAGTATTTAAAAATTTTAATGCGGCTACTCGCCTTCTTTTTTCCCAAGAATGATGGAATTTTCACGAAAGATTTTGGTTAGATTTTGGGAACTGGATCCCCTTCAACCAGGTCGCCATAATGAAAAAGCGGCAGTTTTGTTGCTGGGTCTAGCCATTTTCGTGAATATCTTTAATGCAAGGAATCCGATCGATACTCGCTATTTCCATCGGAGTTTGAAAAACGAACGTTCATCACATGTTCAAGTGCAGTTCGGCTCAGCAACTTTTAACAAGTGTTAGCAAGTTTAATAAGTAAAGCACTAGCTTCAAATTGAAGCTACCTGTGGAGAAACTCCCACCACACCGTAAAGTGCTGCGTGCGCCAAACACAGCGATGTTATTAATTTACAAGCTGAATTCTCTTAGATACAATACAATAGAAACACACCGGTCTGTCACAACGAAAACTACGGGCATCGAATGGTGATTCCAAATATTTCTGCGCAAGTACTCCAGGAGCTGAATGAGCGACTGTATAAAGGGGCTTCAAGGTCATTTACAAATGATAGATTTAAAGAAATTCAGCATCAAACATCTCTTATTCAGAGTTGTCAGGCTTAAAATCCACGGAAACACAACTTTCTTACCTGTGAGATTCAGCATAATTCTAGTTTGTTGGTGGTTAAGATCAGTCACATAAATATTGACTAAAGGGCTTGTTAGATTGGTTAACCTGCGCCGGAACTTCGCGCTGTAATTGACTACTACAACGGACAGGATTGCTGAAAATTAGTCACAAACAAGTTGGGTAAAAGCGGATTCGAAACTATGATTTTCTAAGGTATTCTCTTAAGCTTTCCATGACTAGAAAAGGTAGCCGTCACCTAAATTGGTGCATGACACTTTTGTGATTTCGTGTGTATTCACTATCAAACGATGTGACATCTTGCCCACGTCAATCGTTTCTGTGCTTGAGGTCACTGGTTGTGTGCTATTGACTCATATTGTGTTTTGTTTGGGTCGTGCTTATCTAACTCGTCAAACCAGTTTCCCTGCGGGTTGCTTTGTTCCTCCATTTGGGCCCGTCAGACAGAGTAACAGCCCACCAGAATTTACGTAACAAACCAAGAATGTCCTCGCCTGCAGTTGAAACTAAGATTTGACAACTTTTGGAATTATTGTAGATGTTTTGGCAACAGGAAAACAACCCCGTTGTATAGTCTCTTGAAGAAACACTGCTCATAAGTTTGCTAAAAACCCCCTGTACAGTTCAGGACCGGTCTCGCTCCCGTAGGTGCTCAGTAGCTAGACACAGTCCTCAAGTTTTTGTCGGTCTTATGTGAACTTAAACATCCAATTGTAGGCAACCGGCCAAATAGGCCAGTTTGCAAATTAATTTGATTTTAACGGCTGAATCAGCTGGATCCCAGATGATGAGTGCATTTCGCCAAGTCCATCACATATTTAGTAGAATCACCGAAGTAAGTTTTTGAAATTCTGTTTATCGGTCTCTCTTGGAAACTATACTGCTGTGGGTCACGAGCAGAATAAATGGATTTATGTTTATGCAACAAATGTTATCTGATTTTTCGCGGAATCAGTGTATACCAGACGACATTTTTAGACCACATGATGCACGAATGCAGAAAGCGAAGGAAGAAAAACTCTCATTCCCACGCATTTGAACTGTTATTATTTTACGGGTCTCGTTGTATATTGTGGGTAGTCGCCGGCGAATAGTTTTGACCGCGTGTGTGCGTACTTGCCGTGATCCCCAACAATAATATCGGCCGCACTTTTCAGACACCCACAAGGACAGAATACCCTATCCCGCACTTTTCGGGAAAGCGCGTTAGGAATCCAAAGAAGGCTTCAGTGCAGTTGTGTTGGATCCAGAGAACAGTGCGTTCGATCTCTTGTCCTGATGCCTGTCTGCCTGGGTGCCATATAGGTAATTTTTGCGCGCCCCAACGGTAGTAAAGTTTCCAACATATGGTTGAAGACAGTTGCCATACAATATCATGTTACACTGACGGCTTATATCAGTATGCATCAAGGTAAAATTCCGGAAACGCATGTGTCACCATTATGACTACCGACGATGTTGACTATTGATTACAGTGGGATAAGCTAGAGAAGCTGGTTCAGGATTAAAACACTCATTAGGTCGATCTGTAACATCTGCGCTGCCAAACGCTGTTGTACTGGCTGTTGCTGGTGGCAAATCGACTGATTCATACTCGTCAAATGTGGTCTCCTAAAAAGCAAGTCAGAATTCCACTTTCGCTGTGTGTGTTCGAAGAAACCAGCCGAAAATGATGCTCACTTGTGGGTTTAGGGCTGCTTTTTAATGAACTATGTGTTGTTGGGATAGTTTCTTCGACCGACTAAACTTAAATCGGCATACTGTTCTTAATTTCCTAGATATATTCACAACAACTCTTTCAGGTAGAAGGAATCGATGCAATTCAAGGACAAAAACATCGCGGGAGATGGTCCCACTGGTCTTATTTATAGAGTGATCCGCTCCAGGAGGGAAGGTGTTGATACATCCTGCGTTCGAACAAATAAAGACTGTCCGCCATTTAGTTTATAACAAAAGGAAACGCTGAAAGTGATGGCTTAACATAGCATCCCCAATTCGTGACCTATTTTAATGCGATGACAAAAACGGTGTATTGTGAACCATTCTTAGGGAAGCATTTAATTAAGTTGACATATTGACACCGATACGGGCTAAAAAACGTCGTAGCCTGTCTAGATGCGTATGAAAATGTGAAATTGCTCGTAACAGATCACTTTGTTTCCGGGCACATAATGCGTGTAAGGAAAACTGGATAGGATGTGTTTTCTCCACCTCCTTTGGTGCAGCTTTGTTTATCTTTGGCCGTTGAACATTGGACGTATGCATCACGCATAACAAAACCTTCTTCCGGTGAATTAACCAAACTTGCGCCATCGATTCCTCACCTCAGTTAAGACAAACATTCGTACGAACCGGGCTCGGAGAACAGGTCAACGGCAGCCTGATCAACCACCAATCAGCACACACGAGCTACCAATATTCGGACGCACTGCCAAACTAAAATTCGAGAAGCTGCGATGTTCTTTCTCCACGCATAAGGAACACCACAGTCTCTTTATCTATTCATGGTTTAGCCCTCTATGACTACGCCGCACCCTCAAAACTAGGGCATTCCGCGCAGTTTTCTGACAATCCAATCTGTGTGTAGTCCTCGTACGCACCCGCGTATGGCGCAAGCATGGTTGCACGTGAAGGGCGACACAAGACACTCTTCCCGGGTTTATGAGTGTGGCAGAGAAGTGTAGAAAATGAGTTGAGCAGTACAACAGCACATCCGTACAGCACACACACACAACGGTGCACTGGCGCAACACCACACCGGCCCAGCAGCACACCGGCGCAACTGAGTCAGACTGTCAGACGAGCATGGTACCACCTGTCCCCTTAGGAATGTGGGATATACAGATGATTCAGCTTCCACAGGAGGGATGCTGATTTAGCACTGACGGTGCCCGGACAAGCATGGGTTTCACAACCCATCCAGTTTCACCAACCGATCGATAGCTACCGACGGCCTTCGTGCACATGTTGCACGCCACAGCGAACACCCGGCTCACCCCATGACACCGGCAGAAAGGGAGATCTATCTTGAATCTGCAGGCACCTGTCAGCGGCAGTAGTCAACCAACCTTGTCGACTGCAGTTTCAGGAATTTTATGGAAACCGATTGTAAAAAATCCTTGAAAAAGATTGGCCACGGTAACTGAAACGTCGGATCATAACATCTTATTCCACTGTGCTGTTTCGACTTTAAAATTTTTGCACTATACATCACATAGCGTTCAGTCTTTTTAGTACTATCCTAGGTGATTTTGGCCCTGAACTCCTAATTCAGGAGGAATTTTCGGTTGAACTGCGGTATCATCATCACTTACGGAACACCGCGGCATAATTCAGTAAGAAAAGTAGACTGTCAATTTAATTTCCCCCAGAAAACTTCAAATGGCTTTTGCTAACTTAAAAATGCAATCAACAGTCTTTGCAGAAATAGCCAACCAGACAATAAGCAAAATTGGACCAATTATTAATTTATTCCACTGATGTAATTTGCTGAACGGAGAAAATGTGATGAATCTGTCCTTGAGCCTCCGTGCAAACTCTTGTAGTGCCATCAGACCCACCTCATGGTCCAAAACTTGGAGCTTTTGTTTACCAACGGCAGCCATTCTCGTCTAGTGTTTCTGCTAGGGCTCGCAAATTTAGTGTCAGCAGTCTTCTATGCTTCTGCCAGACGACAACTGGTGGTGATTGACTCTACGAAGTCCTCGTACCTAACCAATCCTCCTCGAACCCCTGATGATCTAATCACTGAATGTGCTACTTGAGGGCCACCTCACTTTTCAATCTAGCGGATATTTAGGATACGAGAAGGACTGCACTCAGTCATTTGAAGCTAGTTCACTTCCTTGTGATTGGAAACCAAGTGACTAAAGCTCTAAATTAGGTAGAAATATTGTTGGCTGGCATCTAAAACGAACTGATCTGTCTGCGATGGTATGGAAGCTGGACACGTATGCACAGTTTCGTCGGGCGGTTTGCGGGAACTGGATTTGACACTGAGTGACAACCCATAAGTCTGGTATAGACCCGGAGGAATGGGAACATTGAGAAAGCTCGAAGAGGCCTCGTGAAATCCTTCAGTGTCTAAACAAGGTGATACTGCAATGAATACCATTTGTAAAGTACATTTAAAGCCAACTTTATACTTTAAGGTAGTGTTTTTATTAGGAGGAGAAATCAGCATGATAAACAGGGAATCATCCTCAGATTTTAGGGTTATTTTCCAGTTTTGCTGCAAAGCCCTAAGACAGCACGATAGATTCGCCACTGTACACGAAATCAGTGAAGCTTAAACCGAGTTGTCCGCCTTGCCCCGTAGTTTAATCATTAAATTTAGAAGCCATAGGGGAGCTTTCAGTAAATGATAGGAGAGTAAAAATGTTTTCAAAATCACTCCAGGGACTATTCAATGACGGCACGTGATGTGGACTGTGTGTGGCTGAAGGATGAGTGGCGCGATATCCTGTCTGAGAGCGACTTAATCACACTGCGGACCAGCTGTTCGTAGCCGAAGGGTTAGATGTTCAGACTGATAGCCTGAAGGTCTCGTTACGTGCTTACAACCGATGATCCATAACATAGATGAAACAGCTGGACAGTGCTTCTCCGCTCCTCAGAATAGATTGTTTTCACTTACACGACGAAATTTCCATTAAATTCACCAACCTTCTCACACTACCCTCAGTGTACAAGTAGCTTAGAGGAGGAATGATTTCACAAAGTGAGCGAAACTTCCATCTGAGTGGTCGTTATTTGTGGAGCCGCCCAACACATGTGACCACTTGATGTGGAATCCGTGGTTGAAGGATGCGTAGTACTATATCCTAAGTGCGAGTTAGTCACACTGCTGTTCAGACACTCGTGGCCGGACGGTTAAGCGATCAAACTGCTTAACGCGTGGTTTCGTGTTTGGAACTTCTTGCTAGAGCTTCGTGAAATGTGCCAATTTGTCACTTGTGGCGTCTCAAGGGTCGTGCATACTAGGCTACAGTCCAGGGCAGTGTTGCTGTATGATTGAGAGACATGGAATCTGCAGAGAGAGGATCTGAAGACGCTTCAGATTCTTGACTACCGATGTTTCAGAAGCGTTGCTGGTGTCGGATGGCATCAAGGGATTCGTAACGAGGTAAATAGAAAGCGGATATTTGGTTGTCCAGAAGATACATCAGTCGCGGAAAACATCCAGTACCGTCAACTGTGGTAGCTCGGTCGTGTACTACTACACATGCGGAACACTATCCTCCAAGATGAGTCTTGTCCTACGTTCCTCCTTCAGAATAGCATAAACTGTGAGGTGGACAAAGTGTCAATTGGCAGGAGGATGTGAAAGAGATTAACAAGAGTTGTGGTGTTGGTGCAGTCCGCCTTCAATTATGGGCTCCCTGTGACCCTCCCTGAGCTTAGCTGCAGACACTTCAATGAATGGCTGCAAGTCGATATCAGTAACACTATGTTGTCAGTTTCCCCACAGATCGTCTGATTGAGCACTTGGAGTTTTAGAAATCTCAGATTGTTTGCGGTAGGCTAGCAATGGGTTATTCCCGCATCCACCGTTTTCTCTCTTTTTCACTCTGATGGGGCATTAGTGTCAACACTGATGTTGCTGTCCATGGTGATGATGATAAAGGTGATGAAGTAAATGGTTTCTGTCCAGCCACAACATGAGGCTGGATTTCCTATTTCAAAACTTGTAATAATGTTCAGTAATGTGTTCCTCAGCTTTTCGGGGTACTAGACTGATTGCGGGTGAAGGGGACGTTAATGGACCACTGACCTGGGATAGTCCTCGTTCGAGACTGTCCCCAGGACTATTTAAACTCCATGCTACATTTCACGGCCTTAGTTGTAGGTGTTTTAATAGCAAGTTGCTGTATGCATGAACCATACGAAGGTTGCAGAACTTACCGTATTGGCGCCACGGACCAATTTTTATAGATCAACTATTATCGCTCATCATATTTAGTCAGAGAGGAATGTCAGCATTTTTTCCAATTCCCGAAGGTCGTTCACATCAAACCGATTGATAGGCGATTGTAACAAACACAATGTTTGCTTTGGGTTAGAAAAATTCCGATGTCAGAAGTGCGGCGATATTTGACAGTCGGATACTTACTAAAAGGATAAGTGGTTTTTGATTAACACAGGTCAACCATCACTCTTATTTAGATGCTATCAAAATGCACAAAGTAACCAGGAGAACGACACTGGTATACCATCCACTCCGGTCTACAGAACCTGCCACTGAACCCTAAGCCCGGCGGTGTTTAAATGTTCCGACCCAGGCTACCAGCTTTCTTCACCATATTCATTTACAGGACTCAAACATGCCAAGGAACTCGGGTGATGGAAATATTCAATTCGGTACGTCAGCTGTACGAACAAATATGTTTATTGTGAAGCGTTCCCTCTAGACGTTCCAAAATAGGGGCTGGCGTTCTATTTTACTATAATTTCTCTCCAATCCGTCACAAAGAGACTGGACCTTACCGTGGTGTGACGGCTTGTGTGCCTCCGTGACCCACTGAGCTATACTGGGTGGTGTCCGTGCGAAACTTACAGAGTCTGTCACACCAGGTTGATCAATAGTTAGAGGCCTGACCAACGCAGTCTTCTGGCGGTCCGGGTTAGGGGTTGGAACATCTGTGGTGACGTACTCTAGAAAAATGGTAATGCACTTGCATTTCCAGCCCAACACCGCTGCCTTGCGGTTAGGCTTTTGAGCCAAAGGCTTTAGTTGAGGACCCTAATCGTAATCCTATCTAGGTGTGGGCGCCCTGGCAGTATCCCAACCAACGTACAATAATGACGCTTACAACTAACAATACTCTCATGCTACATCGGCCGTCGCGTGGTCTCACCAGCCAGGTCGGCTCACTTGCTAAATACAACAAGCCGGGTGAGCGAAAACATGCTACTGCTGACGACTCCTTTCTTACACTTTCACGTTTTTCCTCTTTTACCCTACCCCACCCAAATTTTAATACTCTCTCCGCAGCTCCCAGCACTTGGACTGACCGTTTTGCTTGCCGTGCATTACAGTCAGCTGCAGCTTCTGTACGTCCGACTCCAGTTACAACCCTAAACACTTCAAAGTCTGTTTTCGAACCCCGAAATCCTGTGTGCTTAGATGCCCTTAATGTTCGCACACTGAAGCAAGTAGGATAGCAGCAGGGCAATCCAGCTCGTACTTTGGATTCCCTCTGCTTGGATGTATGTTGTCTGCCGAAAACAAGGATACAGGACGCAAGTACTGTGATCAAACTGACTGCCCCTCGCTATCTTCCAGGTTCCGGCTGCGCACCTCTGGTGATGCAGGAACCGGTGCAGCTGGATATGCTGGGTGAGTGTTTTATTGAGCAACCGGGTGGAAACGTTTCTACTTGATTGGATGCCGTTGATGTTCGCCTCTGCACGGTCCGCTTGGCATCGTCTGTGAGAGAATCTAGAGAAATCGAGGTTCATCGCACCCTGTCTATTGTGTCTGCCTAAGCTCCAACTGACCGTAGCTCTGAATCTGCCAAAGAGAGTTTCTATGACGCTCTAGGCGCCTTCCTACAGCGGGCTAAATTCTCAGATATCGTTGTGGCTGCTTGTGACTTGAACGCTCAGGTAGATAGACGAAGCACTGCTGAGGCCTTATTGGGTGGTCGTTTTAGATTGGACACGAGACGCGCGGACAGCGGAGATCGCCTGCTTCAGCTGTGTGCCGATCACAGACTGTTCCTTTCCAGTACAAATTTCCGGAACAGCGGAAATCGCTTGACAACGTGGTGCCCACCAACAAATTCAAATAGACCACATCGCCGTCAGTTATCTGTGGCGAGGGTCGGTCACTGATTGCCGCTTCTTCTGGAATACCAGCGTGAACTCCAACCATGCACTTTTGCGCTGCCGCTTTTCATTGGGCTTTTTAGGTCTACGCAAAAGGCGCACCCCATGCTTAGCCACTGAGGAGATAGTAGACCCAGAAACCAAACGGATCTATCAAACCGGCTCCTCGAACGCCTGCCGGACGGTCCGATGTTGGATATAAACGACCACTGGGAAAAGATATCCAAAGCGCTATTCAAAGCCGGAACGTCTGTTTGCGGTACAATCCAGCCAACCTCATCCAAACATTGGATCTCTGATAGGACCGTATCTTTGCTGGAGACCCGGTGATAGACCCCTCCTGGCCGCAATCACAACTCCACCCGACGCATCATCCAACGCTGGGTGAAACTGAGTGTCCGTGCAGACCGACAAGCTTGGTGGACCCCAAAGGCCGAAGAAATGGAAGAGGCAAAGAATGCTGGAAACGTCCGCAAGCTGTTCCACTTGATTCGTTCGACCGGTCCTTGGAAGCCTCTTGTCAGCAAAATTATAAGGGACCAAAATGGCTCCTTGATATCCAACAAAGCAGTGTTTGGAATGCTGAGCACAGTACTTCGAACAGCAGTTCAGTTGGCCACCTGGTATCTCCAATCCGGAATTCTGGCCTTCAACAGAAAGGTAGACTGTGAATATGGAGCTACGTTCAACCCCAGAGTTTTCCAAGTGTAGATCTCTACTCAAGCTTCATCGTACTGCTGGTCCTGACGACCTTCCACCTGCTCTCTTCAAAGATGGTGGTGAGTTTCTCAGTTAGTGCCTGGCTAGCCTATTTGGGTCTATCTGGGAGAAACAAACCGTCCCAGCCAACTGGGGTGAATTGATAATAGTGCCCATTTTCAAAAAATGCCCTCACAGTGAATGTAGTAACCACAGAGGTGGTAGTTTGACTCCCTTTGTAACAAGGCTTCTGGCGTCACTGATTCTTTGTCGTCTTACGATGGCACGCAAAACCTTGACGCGTGAGAATCTGGTCCCTATATTCGCATACTTCTGGGCGTGTGAGTGTAAGGTGTGCTCTCCAAAAGCTTTCCTACAAAAAGTGGTGACCGACAAGGGTTTCCACGCTATCCATTCTTGTCCAGTTTCGTCATTGATGAATTATTAAGCCGAAAGCTGGCAGGTTTTCATAACCCCGGTGTTCAAATCTTTGCCGGTGAGAACCTTGTCGATCTGGAGTACGCAGACGACGTCGCCCTCATCTTTGAAGACCAAGGCGAAGCACAAGCCCTGCTGAATAAAATGATCACCGTCATACCATCTTTTGGCGTACGCTTTGCACCTTCAAAGTTCAAAGTCATGCTTCAGAACGTACAGCCTCTGAACATACCCATTAGAATTCAAAGAGAATCACTGTAGGTTGTGGAGAAGTTTGTATACCTAGGTGGTTGCATTAGCTCTGACGGAGGTGTAGGCACCTCAGAATTATTGTGATAAGCTAGCGCTAGGTTCCTTCCCTCACCCATTCCTTTTCCCTTTTTTTCACTCTAGGACCTTAAACATAATTAGATTAACTTTATGGTTGTCCGGCAGCGAAGAATCAGTGTCATCATTGGGGTTGCTGTCTTTGATGATGAATTTCTCTCTAACGGGGTTTCCTCCAATCGGAAATCATTGTACCATCGATTTTCCACCGAAATTGCTTTTTGTTTGGTGTCCTGATCGGTCGATTACTACTCGCTATGTTAGATCTTACTAACAGTTTTGCGGATGGGTTTTTCAATTTCCGTATGGATTGTCACGGCCACATTCTGGTTATGAACTGTTAAACAGTTCGCTCATTACCTATTTTTGTTAGAACAGGAACGTGCTATTGTAGTGTCACAGCCAAGCACAGGGAAGGAACTCCATCCTAGAAGGCGGACCGGATCAGAAACGCTCAAACTCTTCTTAATCACTTTCACAAACCTCTCTTAAGTCACCTGTTGTCTGCCTCGATGTTGGCGTCATTCTGAAGGAAGCACGGAGAAAACACACTCGTTTCGGTAGACGACATGAATTTACAAGAGCACCCAAAATGTCCTGTCCAGTAGACACTAAGGTGAATTTCACTGACCGGAGCGGAAGTTCTCATTTGGTCGATATTTCCTCCATCTCACGGATGGAATCAAGATGCATGAAAATAACATCTCGACTCCAATGCCATCGTATGCCACTGGATGTATATGAGAAATCGACTTGCTATTTAAATTCGACCACTACTTAGGATTACTGCCTCACTTAATAGAGGGGAAGTTTTAGGATGAATGAAAAATGCCGGTTAATAAATTCTTCATTTGCTTGCAGTAGTAGAAACGAAACTTCTCAATTTTTTTCTCTTCCAAGGCTCCCCGTAGATCCCGAAAATCAAACTATTCTCATAAAACACGAACTAAGCGTAGAGATTTGCTGGGTAGACTGCATATAAACCAGAACGGAGTGGATGAACAGCCGCCGAAAACTCATGGTGCCATACTTCTGCAATACTAACTGCATTAATCCAGGGACATATTAATGGTTTTTCGACGAGCCAGTTCCGTGGCTCCATGAGAGAAATCAATCAGATGAGTTTTGATATGCACAAGGTGGGCAGAGACCCTGTTCGCCCACAGCTCCCTGGGAATGGATCCAGGTTGCAACTAGATTGAAGTGTGAATATTCACCAGTCACATCCAGCAAGTTATAAGATGGATTTAGGCATTCTGAATAGGTGGGTTTCCTCTCTACCCATCCACTTCATTCTCGTGTATTGCTTTTAATTGCTGTCACTCAAACCGCTAAGAACGTGTGCCAATCACTCGAAGTGAGAAGCACACTTCTGAAGAAAAGCTATTCAAAATGAGCGACGCGGATTCCTCAGCGGTAAGGCATCATCTGTAAACTCGTCAACAGCTGTTTGACAGAGCAGGCTTTGCAATCAAAAGATATCCACAACTTGACGTGCGGCCGAACCATAGTCTAAGTAGAACACCGCTTGAGATTAAACATTTTTCGAACCCACCAATTTGAACAGCGAAGCTTAAGTTGAT
Organism: Opisthorchis felineus; assembly: GCA_004794785.1. Taxonomy (NCBI): domain Eukaryota; kingdom Metazoa; phylum Platyhelminthes; class Trematoda; order Opisthorchiida; family Opisthorchiidae; genus Opisthorchis; species Opisthorchis felineus. The sequence continues at coordinate 398,550 of SJOL01006437.1, forward strand.
TTATTCTGTAGCTGAAGCCCTTTTTTACATATATGCTGAAAAGCAGGGATTCAGCAACATAGCAAGTAAGTAGCGAGTATCATGCAACTTTCAACAGCATCCTAAATTTGTATTCATATGTCACTCCTTCCGGTTTGTCGACACCAGAGACCAGAGGTTGTTTTTGTTGGACCGCATCATTGGTCCACGTCATTGGTCGTACAAAGGTTAGAACTCTTATCATATTAGGCGTGATTCAAAAGCGTTGCGACCACATTATCAGCACAAGTGTGACTTTTCTTTCTAGTGCCTCGATGATTCACCATGATGATTCCCTGTTGGTTCGTCTGCATCCCCTGTGCTAATCGAATTTCACTATGAGTAAGAATAATCAATTTCGTGGATCTGGAACAACTTCTGTTTTAATGTTTAACATCACCCACGCCTTCAGATCAACTCTATCAATCAGACGGGTGCATGCGCGTCAGTCTTTTTTGTTCTTGACGTTATCAATCCTTGTATTGTTTCTATTGTATCAGTTTGTTCTTGGTTGATTGTTACTTGTTCACTGTTACATACTCATAGGTTTATTGAATACTCTTCGAAAGTCCATGACTGTTTTCTCCCCTCTTGGATCTCATGAAGCAGGCACATTCCCGAGTTTCCGTGAAGCCATATTTAACGTCATTCGTGAAGTAAACTCACTTATAAAATAATATAGTGTTAACGGGAGACTCAACTATGTTGTGACCAAATCATTCGTGTGTGATATTCTTCGACCGAATATGTTGTAGTGTTCCACCAAGAAAATATGCTGCAAAAACTCGAATATCGTACCAGTTGAAATATGAGTCGGTCCACGTGGAGCACTTCCGGACGAAATCTTCATTAAAATGCCCAAATCTCCTCATAGTTCCGACAATTTATACGTAACTCAGAGGTGAAAATTCCAACCGAGAAGCCGTCACTCGAGGTGCCAGTCAATACGTGTGATCACGTGATGTGCATTCCGTGACTAAAAGATGGACTGTGCTGTATGCTGTCTAAGTGCGAATTGATCGAGATGCCGATCAATCACTCGTAGTTGAACGTTTAAGCGTCCAAACGACTTGTCGGGAGGTCACAGGTTCAAAACTCTCTAATGGAGTTTCGGGAGTTTCGCACTACTAATGATGAAACAACTGTACAGTGCTTCTGGGATTTCTAGCATAGACTGGCTTCACTTACAGGATGAATTCTTCTTTGAAAGGGCTCTTTCTCTCCGCCTTATTCCACTTGGTTTGAGAGAAATATCGTAGTAAAATTTGCTGCGTTTTCCGTCCAGTCACCGTGAGTTTAGTAACTGTTCTTACAAAGGGTGCGGTTTTCTGTTCACGTATAACATACAGACATAGTAAGCACAACGTTTTCTGCCAAGCAATTTATTCAGGGCTTCGCTGACCTGCACGAACGAAAATGTTTTTTTACAAATACCCACACAACCGGCGTTTTTTGATTGCGTGCACCATATTAGAGGACAATGGAAGTGATTGAAGTGAAACTCCGTCAAATGCTGTTTGCACTCTGCTCTTTTTTGATCTAAGCTGGGAAATGGTTTCCATTTGGTTTACGTGAATAGCCAGCATTGGTTTCTTGAGAATGTTCGCCAGCTAATCAGGAAGGGACGAGAAGGGAAGAATGTTTTTTGGGCGCTATTACCGTGCAAGCGATACAGGGGAACTAGAACTTAGGCAGAAGAGGTTAACTGATGTTTACTGTTTCGCCTAGTCAGATCCGTAAACTTCCCTCAACATTTGTGATTAATACAACTGTAATTCCAATAGTCGAATGCCTTCCCTTTTTCGTTCACTGGAAAAATGCAAGTAGATGTGTGAGCACATATATTTTACAGATAGCTGTGCACATCGAAGTACAGATATCGATGCGCAAAAGCTGAAGCACAACTGTTCTGAAAATCGTGCCAGGATTTAATAATAGGCTACACAACATCAAAGTGGACGATGTTGTATCCAGGATTTAGGGGTGGTTTTAGGGGCATGTTTGTTTTACAGTGTTTATGTACAGAAACTCCCAAATGTGGCAGGTCCTTCAACGCCTTTGATATTTGCCTGAAAAAACGGTGAACTGAAAATCAGGTGATGTACTGTTCTCGGTTGTGTATCGTTACCTATGAATTTATTACAACGGCATTTGCTGTTGAACGTTTTGAAACCCATCAGAGCAACTAAAGTCAAATCAGACAAATTTGGAAATCACACCAATTCTATCATCCTCAGTTGTGAGATTTTTTATCTTTATCTAAAAGGCCATAGCATAGCTGATTCTTTACTGAGCGTCAGTTACAACATTGATATTACTGTCTCTGGAGATGATGATTGTAATAATGCTGTAGAGGATGATGAATTGCTAACATAAACCTGACCAATTTGTATTTAACAAGATGCGAAAAGAGAAAACGGAGGGTTGTTGTCCTCTTTAAACTCACATATAGAGTTGTCCGCCTTGTGAATAGAATGCTTGGTTGGGTTTTCCCAATATCGTATAGCGGGGCGACCTTTTCCGTCAGTACCAGATTCAATCCCACGGATCCGATTCAGAAGAATCCGGCTAAAAGCCGAATGTTTGAAAAATGCGAACGAGATGTTAATTTCACGGCGCTGATATACTACCTACATCGACAACAAGTACCCGGAGATTTGTCAACAATTTGAACAAAGACCGCATAGTTTACAGTATGCCCAAAACAGAACTTTTTTAATTGCGTTGAGCAGTGTGAAAAACAGATGATGCAACATCTCCAGTATGTCTTATAGACAAGAGGAAAATCGTCTGAGGAATCTCGTGGTGGAAGTGTCATCAGTATGTATAAAAATGAAGTCACCTGAATTTTTTAAACTAATCGAGAACTTCATTCCACTGTAGTATGCGCCCCCGTCCAATTTTGTGTCATAATGGAAATTAAGCGCAAACCTATTTAGCTACTAATTTTAGTTGTTGCCTATTAAGGAGTACCGATTTCTATCGCAGTTCTTCCTTACTGAGATCACAAAAATATCCCTGCAGGGCAGCAGAATGAAAATGGACGCACCGGGTAGTTACTTTCCGATTCAAACAATGAAAACTTAGCACAATAAAAATGTATTTCTGTACCAGCCATCAGTATATCCACGCTTACGCTATAATGGGAAAACGGGAATGCACAATCCACTGGACCTTGATTTTCATTTGGATTCTTGTCGGAATCATCCACCATTTCAAGTGCTTCAGATATGTTGATGTTTTCGTTCCTATCAGCAACTAATGAGCTGAAAGAAGATATCATTGATAGCGTAGATTTTAGAAGCTTCATCTTTAAAATTCCTGGGTTATGATACCATGGTATATTCTTTACACAGACAAAATATTTCAATCTGAGTTCCGTCTTAAAATAAGATATTAAAGGTGTCGTGAGTGCCCAGTGTTACATCTCGGGTCAAAGTGTCATGCGTACTCAGTGTTTTGATCAGGTTGACATGCAAGAGAATATTTTCAGCGAAATACTTGACCTAAACTTGCGATACTATAAAAATTGGCTTCAGCCTCCAAACAATAAATCAAACCCGATTGGGAATAGCGAAAATTACCCATGTCCTTTGAGACACGTATAGGGGGGAAGCCGTTCTGCCTTGGCATCTTTCAATGTTTTCAGTTGACACTCAGTCAGAAGACGGAGTGATTCTTTTTGGAGTACTGATTCCTGTAGATTTTTATTATAATCTCCATGTTGATCGTACACTGAATTGAGTCGAAAATCCAGAGTATCCCGTGGGGCTTCAGGATCTATATAATCCACCTGTGCACCAAGATCTCTGATAATTTTTCAAGCAAGAAAAACTCACGTATCGTCTTGTTGAGGCCAAAGTTTTCGTATCGTGTGCACGTTCATACCAAGGCACCTGTTACTAGGTTTTACAGGCATTCAATATGAAAAACTTACATTGGAAGAGACACACTGCTTACTCTCGGGCATGATGGAATTTTTAAATAAATACGGATCGATAGATCCATATTGATCAGCTGTTTATCTTACTTTGGACATGCTATCACTTGGGCGCGACTGTGCGGCATGCACGCGTAACTACCAGAAACAGCATACAATGGATAGCACATCAACACGAGAATCCGCAACAATAAGAGCTCTAACTTAGGGGTTGGTGCAAACTCTTCGTCAGCCCATTACCGGTTTCACCCTTCATGGGGTTCATTAGGCAGGCATGCTTCCCGAGCCTCCATCAGTGTGACCTAAATGAATGCCAAATTGCATGCAACTGGAGCCGTAATCTTGTACGTCACTTAAGCCGGCGTTGGCCGTATTTTAGTTCAGAGGTAAACCGCGTCTGTCCAGTATGGTTCAAGTAGAAAACGAGGTTGACGGAAAATCGGGGACTGCTCCTACCTGATGAGCCCCAAGAAAGGCGAAATCGGTGGTTGTCTCTCGAAGAGTTTTCAGTAAACGTATGAGTAGTGTGTTACCGCTAGACAAAAATGATGGAATGGTTCTTACTATTGCTGAAAGATATTGCTCCCAGCTCCCGGTTTTAACTGACATCGAACCAATAAGTCCTGCAAAGGAAAACTGTAGTTTAGTGTAGCTTAGGAACTGGATCGCTTGGTGAAGGGGACCTTTTTTCGCTGAATTTTCTTCATTGTACGATTTTGCAAATCATTTACATCTTTACCAGTCAGGTAGGTGGTCAAATTCTGGCCACTTCATCTCCACAAACTTTTTTCCCGATAGCGCGTGAAATGACGAAAAATAGAGCAGTAATTAGGACTGTCGTTCTTAACTGTGGTAGCATGCTTTAACACGTGCAGAATGATACATTTTTCAATTAATTCACACAGTGCTACCCAAACATTTTGCAGTTTTGTGTATCTTTATAAGATATTACGGGATCCCACATGCGAACTTCATGGTACAACTTACTAAATTCATCAATAGCTCAAGTCAATTGCATAAAAAATGCCTACGCGAGAGATTCTTTCGTTTGTTTTCAGTCGTAGCATAAAATTCTCACCTTATTGTAGGTCGATTGGCAAGAGTCAAGAGCAGATAGAAAAACCCGCATCATCTCTTCAACGTCCCTTAATGGTAACTTCAGTCTGGGTACAGCGATTTGGACGCCGTGTTTGTTTCGTGTATCAAGTGTGGCGAAATCACAAGCTATTCCCATAGGCCTATGCACACAAATCAACTTTCAGCTGGCAACACTCAAGTGGCCTCCGAAGGATTTCCAATACCTGAGATTCCAACTGAGGCCTAGAACTGTAAATGCGGCGCGAAGGAGACTAGGTAGTCCTTCTATGGGTGGAAAACTTTGTAAAACTATCGGAAGGAATGTTTGATGCATACTCTATCAATGAGTGAACTCTTCTCAGAGAGTACCCTGCATTGGATTTCGGTGCTCTATAGCACCGTACTGAAATTATTCTCCGGTCACTAGAGCCTTAAACAGTTCGCACTGCTCAACTTCAAAAAGAACATTTGGGCCACACGTTAAATGCTTGCTCACAACTGGAGTGGTGATGGTTCAAATGAGACATAAAAAATTCGGTGACATTCCCTCTGCCATTGTGAGGTCATCACCCGATCACCCAACGAAATCCTAAGAATTTTCTGCTCTTTCGTATGAGCGGAAAACCGTTTCGTGTGGGTGCCAATGCATTACACCGCCAGTCAATGGATTTCAGATGAAACAGTGTATCACCCCTGGGATCAAGGGCTACATGGAAAACAAGCTGCATGTAGTTACCAAAGAGCAGGGACGTCAATACTTCGTCTCTAAGCTTACCTTCAGATAATTGGATGAAATGCAGACGCAGCTGAGTAAGTGATTTTGCTAGTCTGCTGAGGCATCATTGGAAACACTTGCATGCTACCCCCTGTTTTAGTAAGATAAAATGATCTGCAGGTTAAAATTCACAGAATCATAAAACCCACCAGCTTTAGGAAGGGCGCTTTTCTTCTGTCAAGTAAACTGCGCTGCCCATTAACTAACAGCGTTTTCGTTGGATGGAAAAAATCCTTTGGAGGAACTAGACATTTTCAGGCATGAGAAGCTGCGATCAACCGCCAGTTTTCAATGCCGGATGGAACTACGGGTGGACATGTTTTACTTCCTACTAACAAATGTGTTAGTAGCCAGACTATTATGTTTTTTCTGATCGTGCCTCACTGAGCGGTCTGAGTTTAGCACACGAAGGGTGTAGTTGGTTAAATCAAGAACCATAGATGCATAGTATTTGATCCAAAAATAAATGGGCACATGAGCGCGCGCTTATTTTTTTCGAGAGCAGCACAGCCCTGAGCAATCTGTTTGGTTGAGACTCCCAATCAACGTGATTCTTTCCTATGTAAGTTTGAAAGCTTACCGTATCCACTGTTTTCTAAACGCCGATTTACACATTTGTTTGTTGTCTTCGACACAGGCTGCGCTCATAATACTGACGCCTAGTTTAGTCGATCGCGCATGATACATCATATATATGTACATATACTTCGCATTCAGTGAATGGTGTAGCTACGGTGGGGTAGATGTATCCCTCTTCAGAGCAGAACGATGACGATGACATTACGCGGAGAATAGCGGTTAGGGATATCAAACGCTGAAAGAGACTGCAACGCTTTTCTCCGGTCCTGATTGTGTACTATCCTACTATCCCACTATGCTCAACAGTGATTTCAGATCTCAACTGCTTAGCGGAAAGATGAACTTGGTGAAATCTAATGGGTAGCCCACAACCAGTTTTAATCCGTTTTATGTGGACTGAATGGAGCCGGTCCCTAAATTTCCATCCATCTTATCTCGCATTTGGACATAAAAATTGGCGTACATGGAGTTAAACACCTGTTGGCAAACCAACGCGAATCTTAGCTGGGCACTCCACTGAAGCTTCCTTTCGTAGTAATCTTCAACTGAATGCACTGTATACAGACCACCTCGTGTTTCAGTTGGAAGAAATCGAAATATATTCCCTGATATGACGCTATCTATAGGTTTCATCAATTCTCATAAGTAGTGCATTGCCTGTTTCGTCTATTTTGGGGACTCATCAGGAGTCATCGGTTGAAGAATATAAAAAAAGAGAGGTTCAGCTGAGGAATGCGACAGCCTTATTTTTGAAATGAGTGCTTTTACTGTGTGCATTCAATCTGTTTCTCCATAATAACTGCGACGGATGTAAATTTGAAGGATCCAAGCAAAATGAAAGCGATACTGGGATATCCAAGCCTTCTCATCAATCCTGGCATGCAGAAGTTTTGATGTCCAGGCTGAATTTCTGTAGTGTATGTGGTTAAACAGCCAGTTGAATTTCCCTTACTACTACTTCAGTGCGTAATTGAATGTGGAACTTCACAACCTGCTGACCGTTTTGCCAAGTCGAGTTCAGTCTGATAAGGGATCACTTACTCATCACTTTTAAGTATCCTGGTTAGCTTCGCAATTATTGTTGTGACTGAAGCAAGAAACTGATTGCTGGGGCAAGCAATAGTTCACGCGATCCACCTACGAGAGGCCGTTGAAATGGTGCTACTTGTGATCATTAGCTTTACGATGAGAAGTGCTGTCGAAAATGGTAATCAACGCTAGAATCGATATTTCCAGGTGCTTCTGTGGCACTGAAAGATGCGGTACGGTGCGTCAGTGAGAGTATGCTGAATATTAGTGTGCATAGATTTATCTACATGCAAGTGTTTCCTTTATCGATTTGTTGATCGATTGAGCACAAATCATCTGGCACCTCACTTCCCCCTCTGTCTACGCACAAACTCAACATTTAAGGCTGCTTTACAGTCATGCCCCATGGGAGAGTAAAAGTGAAATCTCTACTGATGTAAAATCTCCCGGTAACATGGCGGCGATATGCACATCTGTTTCGTTTCAAAGTTCATCTCGTATCACGAGTAATCATCACTATCGACGATTAGGGCTATCAAGAGAACGGACAGAAATCTTGTCCTAATGACACTTGTGGCGTAGTTGAACAGGGGCCCGAAATTAGGCAAGGTGTATTGTGAGAAGCAGGGTGGATCGGTTACAAAGACCGAATTAGATGAACCAGCTGCGTTTTTTGATCGGTAATGACAATACGAGAAATTCTCTCCTTTAGGGCTATTCTTTATGTGTATTGGACTGTCCGTGCTAAACAAGTGATACATCAGAATTCCTTCGCAGTTCAGTAGTTTTGAGACAATACTGGCCATAGATGAGTCTTCGTGATCTGTTGTGTAACTTCAGTGAAGTGCGGTAAACTCAATGATCATTGGCCTATTGATAGCTCATTTTGCAAAATTGGTGGTTGGATCGCTCATCATTCTCTCCGTATCCACTAGGGGGCACACCAATATCTTGATGAAACTGAAAACCACTAATTTCATTTGAAAAGTTTCGCTTTTTCTTGACTAAGCACCAACTATTACCTTCGTCATCTCAAGTTATGCTAATGAAGCATTTTGTTCTGTGCTATTCCCACTCCTTAAATCAACCACCTAGCGTCCGTCCAAAATTTTGGCAAATGAAATATACCCCCAGGGATTTCTTGAGGGAAGTGTGTCCGTGGTAAAATGAATGTCAAGACGCATAACTGAAATTATGGAAAAAATCTGAAGGAAAATATCTTGAGTAGCTTGTGGACAACGACAAGATGGCATCGGTCTGTCCTTCGCTTAATGCGTCAACTGACAGATTCTGAAGTTTGGTGACAACATCTTACGCTACAGAATCAGTTCTCTCTAGAAAAGCCTTTCGACAGTTTTTAAGTATTTTCTCCCTTCCCGCTGGACTCAGGACGTTCATTTTCAAAGTCCATCAAAAACGACGGTTTTCGCTAAAAATGTGATTAATTTTACTATATTATGAGGCAAAAATCCTGTAGAATTACTATGAGTGCTGACAAAATGTGAAATGCACAATTCATAAGGTAGCTGAAGACTCCTCGAAAGCCCGCGACCGGTTTCGCCCATTTTGGGGCTCATCAGGTAGGAGAGCTCTCCGAGTTTCCGTCAACCTCATGTTCTACTTGAGGCCGAAATTGCACGAAATTAGCTAAATACACTCAGTTGCGTACCACTTTGGTTTTGACGGCAGACTCACCTGGAACGCACATTAATCTCTCGTTTGTGGTGTTCTTATGCTTTTATATCACTACGAAGAAAAAACGTTCTGAGTTGTGTCCGACAGATTCAATGATTGATCAGGCGTCTGTGAGTTGTGTTCCAGATTTTAGCAAAACAAAAGATTGCTGAAGCATTAAAAAGCAACCTCACTTTATCGCTGAATGATAGATGGAGTAAAATCGCCTACAGAGATGCTGGAACAACCTCCGAAAATGAATTTTATAGATCACAAATATTGGCAGACAATTTCTTGGCTAATACTACCTAGCAGTACAAGTAAACCAGAGTTTTACCACAACCCTTGAATGATTCTGCAAAATGGATTTTGTCGACAGTCGTAGATAGCTGGATAAAAAGGGGTTAGTATGTAAAACAGGCCCTTCGGTTTGCATTTGGTTGTCAGCTTTTTGAAATATACACAAGCATAAGGAAACCTTCTTGGCTAAACAGGGTCAGCCAAATCGGCAACATCTCGAATTAGAGCAGGCAAAAAAGGCGGTGTGTGCGTTTCGAGTAACTTATCTTGCTACTGTCAAGCTATCGAAAAGGAAAATAAAATTCGCCGCGGCTGCCTTATGCGACAAACAAACATGACATAGTCATCCCCTGATGGGCAAATCACGACGCATCTCTGCATCGCCGTGACAACCAAAGACAAACTTTTCATTTTCTTGTGATCAGTACTAGGAAAAACGCTCTAGGATTCCACTCATATATATATATATATATATATATATATATATATATATATATATA
>SJOL01006437.1:408475-534233 GCA_004794785.1 Opisthorchis felineus
CTGCCTAAGTGAGGGCTAATCATGCTGCCGTGCTCAACCATTGACCGGAAGGTAGTGGGTTTGAGATTCCCTAGATTTGCACTCCTGATGATTCCCATGAAGGATGAAATAGTTGTACAGCGCTTATCTGCTTATTAGCATACACTGACTTCACTGCCTGGGTGAAACCTCAATTGAAATTACAAAAACCCCTCACAGTAATATCAGTTTCCCAAGAAAATCAGCGTCCTACTTCAGGTAGGTGGACGATATGTCGACAGTTACCACTGTCCGAGAGAATCATGATGGCTCATTAGGTTTCTCAGTAACCTCAATAGCGTCCTATCAAACTGAGCAGCGAATTTGAAGGGGACATCCAGATTGTGGTCCTTGACTCCAGTATACATAGTATAGTTGATGAAAACACCTGCATGCCGGCCTAAAAAAGTTCAGTTGAACCGGGAAGTACTGAAACTTTACTAGTTTTATCCCAGTGGACTGCAACCAAGGGTTAGCGGGAACTCTGTATGAAACCGCCAAATCGACAAGTCGATAAAGCATAAAAGACTGAGCTTTGTTACCTGGACTATGTGTTAAGCTCAGGTGACTTCCCGCCAACATTTGTACAGAAATGAAGTAATGAACCTCGTAAAGTGGACATCATGCTCCATTTCACACACTGATGTGTTCAGCTCTTGGTATTCCGAGATGCTGTTTGAGTCGTTTCATATATGCAGTTATGTGCACTGCAAAATCAGTTATTCTCTACGCTTACGACTGCATTCCGTTCCGGCCATTCAAATCACCTCCCCCTCCGCCTACCAAATTTCAAGTCATCTGTCGCCTTACTTATGGATGCTTGACCACTTCTGTGGTCGCATTGGAATAGTGATAAGAGCAAAGAAGAACAAATCAGGTAGGTTTAATCGGCTTGTAAACCACTCAGATTGGTCCGCTTTCAAAACCTGTTTAACCCAAATGGCGCCATTTTTTGCCCGACAGGTCCTGGTTCGAGCATGAACACTCCAATCCAGATCCTACTTAAAAGATCTTAAAGATGTTCAATCTGACTGGTAGATTATTTGTCTCTGCGAAATGGGAATCCGGACTGTGCGGACAGAAGCAGGCATTTTTTCGTTGCCACCATCCTGGTGGTTTGGAGATTCATCCTCGTTTCCGTGGATAGTTTTTACTCCCTGAGTACTATGTTAACTGTAATAGGTACTTGGAAAAAGTGCATACTCAAAATGCCGTGTGATCTGTGCAAGTTCATAACACATCTTTAATAGGCTTTGAATTTCGAAAGCCGAGTGGGAGCTGACAAAATTGAGAGGAACGCTTCACTTTATGGTTTCTTACACACTACTCACGCGCTAAAAGCAATGTACATGAAACAGACTCTAAAACGACAAAGAATTATGCTCATTTCTGCAAAAATATGGGTGAAGCGAAAGCAGCATCCTGCATCCTACTCTGCAAAATAGCTTTGAACTCAAGTGGACATCAGACTGTTATTTCCGGTCCACGGGAGCTTCTCCTCAGGTATCAGGTGTGTAAAGTTGGCCACGGCAGGTGTTCATTGACTAGACAGTCAGATAAGATGATTTGGATTAGTCGACACCGATCGATTTATCAATTGATCGACTAAATTAGGACGGCTGTCATCAAGACTGGACGTATCTACTCTATCTTGACACATTATTGGTCGATACGTGTTGTAGCAAAAATTGGGAAGGTTTAAAGCTGGTTCAATGCCTGCGTTTAGGCGGCGGTGCTGCACAAGCGCCGTTTATCCAAAGAGCTGGTTTGGCAATTCAAAAGGTCATTCCGAAATTCCTCACTCACTTCAACATAAGTGGATTTGAATTTTCTGCCTACACTATTCTACCGTACATGTGGTGCAACGCTCCTGACCTGGCAGATACGTGAAAGGATGGCCTTTGGTTTGTTCTGTGAGCTAGGTATGAAGGTCAGCGAGGACACCTAAAGGTCGTAGCACGTGGAAGTACAAGACACGAGAGGGGGTCCTGATAGCACAATACTCCACAAAGGACTCAGTCAACAGATGCATCGAAACTGACGCTGTCTATGCACCGCCATAAGCGACGGACCGCCAACCCAGTGATGGAACAGAATCGATCTCGATCAGCTGACTAAAGGGACTTAGTGTGAGGGCAAAAGCACAAAGGCCAAGGGGGGGGGAGACCTGAGAGGTCAAGTCTCAAGTGTAGACAGGCATCCACCGACCAGAAGACAGGTCAGCCAACAAGCAGACAAGAATACCCAACCAAGAGACCAATGGTCGGTCAAGGTCGACCTGGGTGAGTATACCCCATATCAGTCTATGTAGAGGAAAGAAGCACGTACTTCACCTCACAACGCAATGTTGACGTCACCTCGACTGGTGATGAGAAGTTTGGAACCAAATTTTCAAGCCCAGCGAACGAACCAAAGACCAGCACTACACCCTGAAATTATGGTATTCTCTTGACTTGTTAAAACATGAAAAAGTGTAGAATAAGCAAATTTGACCATTTCTACTCGAACAACAGTCCCTTTCTCTTTGCTAAACCAGTACCAGCTCTGTTGATGCACGCGTGAGAACTTTGACCACAAGCGTCTCTAAGGTCCAAGTAGCTAACAAGAATGCTGAAAGTACCGGAGTTTATGCTCTCAAGTCTGCTTGGGTTCGTCAAATAGAAGGAGACGCCTCTTTCTACCTTCAGTGTGTCAATCAATATTCTCCAAAAACTGACACTTCCCTCTGTCTGTTCATTGAGTTGCATCTGATTAAATATTATACGCATGAGCTTCGCTGTCAACAGAGTAATTTGCACATTTAATTTCATGAACTCTGCATTTTTAGCACAGAATATATAAAACTGATCCAATAATTAATGCACCATGCAGTAGTTCCCACAATAAGCACCTCCCAATGGGACCCAAACCCTCATTTTGGGCCATTTCACTCAGGTTGTGTGAACCTCTGTTTTCATATGATGCCTTTTGAGGAACTATCCATCAATTCCAACAGATGCTACTCTAAATGTCTCGGTGGCGAAGACTACGCTCCTCAAACGGAGCAGAATGTGATACCTTGCGGTTTCGTGTATTCTATCATCAATTAGGTATCCGACCGATGGTATGGAGCAAGAATTATTCACTTGCGGTTTGTCCCTTGTAGTTTCTTTTATTGTTGAAGCCTATTGTACAAGTGACTGTTTTTGGTAACTCCCTATAGGCTGCATCTCGAGAGGGCAAAATTCTGCTACAGTTTGGTGATCTAGCAAGACCACCTTTAAGGGTCGACCAGAAAGTTTCTTCAACATTCCTACATCTGTCCCCTCCCGAGAAACTAATTCAAAAGACCAACCAGAAAAGCTTTTCTGGAAGGGAGGTAACCTTTGAAATATGCCTTGTGGATGTTCTTTCCTGACGATGTTCTTCCAAGATGGGATGTATTTTTTTCTTGAATAAAGTCAAGAAACCGTCAGATTTTGCTTGCCGTTCTCTAAAATAACATAGAGCGTGCCATTTATGTGAAAATTCCTTCCGAGTTAATGGATTTTCGACCTTCCCACTAAAGAATTCGAGGGTGTTTACTCTCAAACAGCAAGTCGCTCAGTTGCCTAGTGAATCATGTCTCAGCTTATTGGAAGAGAGCATGAGTAGTTTCCTTTATGAAAACAAAATGTGTCATTTTCAATGTTGCTCTCAGTGGCAGTGGTGTCAACATGAGTGAACATGTTCGCCTTATGCTGTGGGTTGCGATCACGTTTTTATGATCAAATCAACGTTTCCCGACAGTATAGTGGACTAGGTTAGGTTGGGATTGTTTGTGCTCATCAGAAGGCCAATGATTTAATGCATCAAAACGTTATTTTATTAGCTATTCTTCAGCGGGATCAGCCAAAACTTTGGTAGACTTTTGACATTATAGAAAATGAGAATGCTTTCAATGAAATCGCGCACAATTTTTGGCTACAGCGAAATTTCCATGTTGCCACCCAATTTGGGGTTTGCAAGGTGACAAGGTTGTTCTGACGATATTCGTGACCGATAATGAAAGTATTTGTTACATTGCTGGTGTTATACAGGCTGGTCATAGCACTGATGTACTAGCTTTAACGTATCATTTTATTAATACAATCAAAATATGAGGTACGTGCATTAATGTTCGCTCGTAGATCGGTAGAGGGAAGTTTGCACCGAGAGAGACCAGCAAATGTCTCTGTTTGGATCCTTCTGAAGACAGATACAGTTTCACATGGTTTCAAATACATCTGGTCCGATCTTAACCTCTGCACATGTGACCACCATTAGTATTGTATGCTTTACCGGTGAGAAACTGACTAGTTTTTGAGAAACGTAAGTGACCTTTACTCTTCACTACTGAACCACAGTCGCTCCCTCATATCCGAAGGACTTACTTTCCAAAAACACAATAATTTCGGATGGGTAGAAGGAATTTCAGTAAATTCCAGTTTCATAGTACAAACACCGAAAATGTCCCCCAACCACTTCAATCGGGATTCAAAGTCAATTAAATGAGTCACCACGCATGGCTTACATGCAACTGACTGTCTCCACCACCTCCTAGCATCTGTATGCACCACACTGTAGTTCATGCACTGATATCACTATACAGCTAATCCAAGTGTTTACAATATGTTGAGTTGCGCCGTCGTAAAAAGATGGAAAAAAATCTCTAGGGCTTTCCACGAACGCTTATTAAGTTCTGAGGAAGATACACCAACGGCTAACGAATTCGCAAGGGTTCACTGTACACCGACTGTGTACACTTTGGTCAAATTTGCCAGAATAACCGTTAGGTGAATCCGCATACCCGGAAGTGATAACTGTCAACACCTCAGTCACCGAGACTTCTTTTCGGTTTCCAGGCGCTGAGCAAATTTACGGTTTATTTGGTTGAATAAACTCATTTTTTCCCGCACCTGTGTCCCGCGTGGTCTAGCGGTTAGGATTCCTGGCTTTCACCCAGGCGGCCCGGGTTCGACTCCCGGCGCGGGAGGCTATTTTTCCTCGTCCAACCCGATAATTTCAACTCAAGCCGCTTTGTCCGCGCTCTTACTCCCTCGGTGCACCCTGGAAATATGGAAGTTGGTAGGGATCTTAGCAGACCAGCAATGAACTCTAATTATCGAAGCCACCCAGAATTCCATTGAATGCAGCGGAGCATCAACTTCTCTACGCTGGTCGGGTCAAACGATAACATGAAAGTATCACCCTTTCTCACTGGACCAACGGATCACGGAGCGAGACCTAGGTAGCTGATTTTTGCATGAAACACAGTCCGCTGTTAGAAACTACCAACTGCTGATACACTCTTCCCACTTACACGAGTACGTTCCAACATATATCCATTTTGTGTAGTAAGCAGCGGACTAATCGAATGTGATAATCCCTTGAGATTTAAAAACCAGATTGTATAGCAACACAAGTTTTAAAAGAGTTGCCCAAACGACTTTATGTCGAAAACCGATGGTGAGTCATGAAGTCTAAACGTAGAAAGAGGGAATAACACCTCACTACTAATGAGTAGGCTGTTAGTGATTAGATTGCAATAGCCTCAAAGTACGCCAGTTTTCACTCAACTCCCTCCGTCTCGGATAGTAAGCGTTCATGTAGCACTTTTAAAATGCTATTTTCCATGCTCAATATAATCTCCTTTCTCCTTATGAATATCGGTCACGTTACTGTACAAACGTTTGTTATACTGAAATACAACAACCGCCCGCTTTTTGGGTCCAACGTGACTTTGGGACTTTTGCTGAGTGACTGTGGTTGTAACTGCCGGTTGGCTATCATTGGCTGCTACTAACTCTAAACGTGAACAAAAACTTTAGCTACAAATGCTGGACTAATCTATTCACATCACTGGATTAATATTGCGATCACCGGAGATTTGGAATACCAGGAAAGTAGAACTTTCTGTTCTTGGTGTGGTGGTTCAACGGAATACGGAACTACGGATTCTCCTATTGTGAACTGAGAGTCAAGATTTACTTGGATTTTTCTCCTTGTGAGATTGTATCTGACTTACATTAGTAATCTGTTCTGTTCACTATAGAGTCCAGAGGGTCGTTAACCACTACAGTCATAGGAGCCTTTAAAGGTGACCCTGGACAATCTCATTTCAACGCTCAAGGATGGTGAAGTGCGCTTGCTTATATATTACGTCATACAGAGTTCCTGTAGAACGGTCTTCGTGGTTGTTTTTGGATTAAACGCATGATATGAATGTATTGTAGTCCACAGACCGAAGAACTGCAATGGTCTTCGTGATCGCACGTTGGACACATTCAACACATTAATAGTCCTTACGTAATTCAGCATTGGCCGTCTGGTTTGCGTGCTTCAGCAGTAGTCTCATAGCACCTTGAAATCCGTGAACCTGAGCCCAGTGAATGAACGTTTGATCATACTCTTGAAGGTGGACGCTTCGTTTGCAGTTTTTATCAGGGTGGAGTGACAGGGATATGGTGGAAAACAGTCGGATATCCAGAACATTTTTCGTATCCAGGCTCGGTAATGGTCGACGTCCTTCATTACTATGAGAGATTCCGAAGGTACTAAGGCTCCACTTCCGACGAATTCAAGCAAACGATATGTATGGTTGTACGACTAGGATGATGCTTATACACATACCACCTCTCTCACACTTGATGAGAGGCAACTAGGTGAGATGTCACTATCAGGAATAACCGATACAAACCGACCGTCTCCTGCTCTCACTCATTTGGATATGGATCCGACCTAATAACTGTGGGTAAATACCAAGTAAAAGAACTCCTAAGCTATCTGAACCTCTAGTAACCTGAGCATCAGTAAATGTCCCAGAAGATAAGAATTTGATTCATCACGGCTGGTAACAGTGAACGAAAATCCCCAAGGAATTTCATTCAAACAGTTTTAACTACCGGTGAATTTACATAGCTTCAAATGAGAGTTTCGATGACAATCTTGGTAATATGCTATTAAAACCTCTTAACCCGAAGACTCCCAAACTGTTTTTGGAGGCATAGTGCTTCAGGTAGGTCTTTGTAACTTGGTCCTGAGTGACAGGCTGTGAAAGGCACTAGGCCTACGCAAGGATGAGTGACTGATGTGCCAACGTCTGATAGCAGCTTGTGTCATGGCCCAGCCTTTACACGATGAGCTCCGTCTTGCGGTCGTCCTGAGTATTGTTTGTCCGATAGGGTGGTCCGCTGACCTGCTAATGTGGCCTACTTTGGTGAGTCATCAGTTATGGTCTTGTGACATCAGATGTGAGGAATTCATTTGGTTTGAAGGCATCTGCACGTGCAGACAGCTCACTGTGACATGTTTAGTCTATTAGCTAGGTGTTTCTATAGGGGCTGGTTACTCAACTTCCGTTCTGTCGGAAGACGCGCAGTCAGTTTGGTGAGTGCCAATAATTTCGCGCTGTTATGACCTGCCGAGGATTTTAGTTGGACACGCGGGCAAATAAGGCTATATGATTGACCAGACAGTTGATGCGATGCTGAGTACAAATTGCTTATATGATCACGTTGTTTTCAATATGTCAGCGAGGCTGAAGTCATGATCAACCAATGAACATGAAATAAAACCGAAGATCGGAAGGAAGATAGGGAAGAAACCAACTGCTGGAAAAGCCTGAACAACACAATATGTCAACAGAATCAAATTGATCTTTGGCAGCGATTTCATTGTATCTGATATGTCAACACCTATTCGCATTTTTGTGACAATCAATCACCAATGAGTTAGTTTTGTCATAGAAATCACCCGGGTTGTCTCCAAGACTCCTCATGTGTAGCCTACTATCTAACCTTTGATAACACCGTTGGGTCTATATCCGGTGCTTCAAAAAGATTCTGATGTCTTTAGCCTGACAGTGCCTTAGGACTGGTCGATTCATGTTCATTGGGTTCACTGCTCCATTGTGAGCAACTTGATCAGCTTGATCGACTGGGAATGTCCACTTGGAATATGGCCAAATTAGGATTGTTTCCATTCTTACCAGATTTTTGTTAGAAGCCGAAAGTGGTTTGATGACCTGTAGAAGAATGATAGCGCTGTCAGTGGTATGCTCACAAACTTTTTCTAAAAACTCCAGATGGTGCACCAGAAAACCTCATCTTATATATCGCCCCAAGGTTTTATTCAGTAGTTTGAGGAGTTTTACGAAAATATGCAGTGAATTTACTTAAACGCTTCAGGTGCTTCCAGAATCAGTGTAGTTTGTCTGGATATCTTTTTGCTTTCACGAGTTAGGATCACTCAGGTCAAACTGACCAGATATGAATAGTTGCTATACATTTTCCCCGGAGTTCCAGACTGAGGTAACCAAGATCCATCACATTTAGAAAAGAGTAAATTATGTACCGTCTTGTCCAGTCGTGTATTGATCTTATGATCAGTGAGCGGACGGACTCAGTGCGTGCTCGACGTCAGGTGTATTGGACACAAACTGTCTACGTTTACCTGTGATTCCTTCATTCCACCTGCCGTGCTATGGTACCAAAACTATGGTACACTGCTGACTCAGGTGTCATCAGCAGATTTTTCTGGCCGGAGGAGACTAAACTGATACACTGCTGCGTGATTACCGGGAAAAAAACAAGTAAATGGCCATGACTTCTCACGTTACCAGTTTTCGCGATGTTAACACAAGGTCGAAGAACTGAAGAAAAATATCATAAACGAGAGGTTCAGCTGGGTTTCAGGTGAGTCTCCCGTAAAAACCAAAGTGATATGCAAATGAGTGTATTCCTCTAACTAATGGACCAGTTTATTGTTAAACATGGGACCTATCCACCCCATCCGTGGTAGGTAGATCGTGTGCAAAGTTCATACGTCTTTCGGGCTAAATGTGACCAGCCGTGAGGCCTTCCAACCGTCAACCCGTGAATATCTCTCAGAAGAGATTTTTATTGCTGGCGAAAATGACGGTGATCGAGATAAACCGCAATGGAAGATCTTCGAAGGTTATAGCACCCCAGTTTTGTGTTGAGAAGACGTAGTTTATTACGTGCTCCGTTCAAACTCACATACCTGCATATCTTTCGGCCTACAGTCACCAGACGCAGGGAGCATTCAGCTCGTAAAGGTTGACTGCAGATAAGAGCATCTACAACGTATCTACTGTTTAGAGAGAAGCTGCAGTAACTCCAAATTTACCATGTTCAGCCAGATATGCGAATTTTCTTTTTGGGTAATTTCATCGCTCGATTCAGTCATTAGACACCAATATACGGCCCCGGAGCTTCTGAAACCATTTCTCTGGCGCAATGACTTACATATTTTCCTTCATATGGTGAGAATAACATTATTCTTCATCAAGCTATATAGGCTCGTTGGCCATATCACTACTGAGGTGACTACTAATGAGTTTAATGTTTGAAGGGTTCTCAGCCCCTTGTGGATTTTCAGTCTACTCATACGTGTCTTGCCGGACGATTATTCACGCATTACAAATCTGTTGCCTAGCAGAACGCATGAAGATGAACCAGTCATAGCAAATTCGAAGCTTTGAACTTTGCAGTGCATTCACAGTACCGTAAAACTATTTTTTGCAAACCAAAGCAAGGTTGAAGCATACTGCTCTGGACGTTTTATTGAAATGTATGTTTTCAACCTAGAACTCAACTGTTAAGGCTTTCTCTTCCACCCATAGAAGTGAACTTATCATGGAAGCAAACGATTTTCACTTTTCCCTGTTTTCGTTCATCGGAGAGGGAAATACTTCTTTCTTTAGTGCTTGTGGGTCAGAGAGTCGAATGCCTTTCAGACGCCAGTGAAGCAGATCGTGCATGGTGGTTGATATTGGTATATTTCGATATTGATATTGATTTGATATTTTTTATATTGGTATAGTTTTTCCGGAAAATGATGTGGTGCAAAGGTTTCATCGGTGGCTTGCACTGGCGTGCCTTTAGCGCGTAAGACGACTATAGGGATATGGGAAGAACTTTTGGTAGCTTATAGCCGGGTAATGATTGCAAAGGATTACTTTAACCTTACATGTGGCGATTTACAACAGTAGAGGCGTTCCAATCGGTTATTTGCTGTTCCAGACAAGACAATAAATCACTGAGTGATGTGGAAAGAGCAGTAGTTCAGACTGTGTATGTGAGGGGATTCGGTAAATTTCGTTCAGTAATTGAAGCCAATCTATGCTGAAAAACCGAGACGCTCTGTACAGGTTTCATATTCCTACTGGGAATAATCAGTAGTGCGTATCGCACGAAAATCATGTAGGGGTTTCGCAACCCTCCGGCTAGTATTTCCAACAATGATCAAACACACCGATGAGCAGTGTGATTAATTCGCTCTTAGACAGGACACAGCGCAACTCATCTTTCATGTTTTCGTTGGAGTGCCACACACAACTCCTTCACAGCTTGGTTTCAGAACCGTATACTACGCTGTGAGAGCTAGTCCTACTTCTGCCGGCAACTGGTTCGCTAGCTAGTGCCACTTACATTGCGCTGTTTCTTTTGGATTCCGAGGTGCCAATTACGTTGTTGGAGTTTGATATTTACTTTGAATTCACCTGATCCAATACTAACGCTTCAGCACAGTAATTCCTATCTGAAGTGAAACGCACAGCTGGCAATTAATTTGCAAGGACCCCCAGTTCTAGGTTAAATGGAAGAAGCTTGGTAACTGCAGTACCTTCTAGAGCCATCGAGGCGTGTTCAGAAAACACCCATTGATTTCAGACTTAGTATGTACAAATTCACCTGAACCAGCTGTGGTCACACCCGCCATACAAGGGGCGGTTATACAACAGTTTCAGCGATAGTGTTATAATCAAAATACCGTTAATCCTCCTACCTATGATTAGCGAAACCTGCTGTACCATTCAGGAAGTGAACTTGCAGGACACGAACGTGCATCCTACCAGGATAAACTGGGTGAAGGAACTGTATATAATAAGACATACTGGCAGGATGTTCGTGGCGGTATGGAGCTGACCGCATCATTCATCGTGTAGCTAGTCCTTATATCCTGGGCCAGTCGGTCAGATTATCAGGTTTGAACCATGTACCAAGGGTGCACTGGTTCTATGTGCTACAACTTCGGCCAGCAGAAAATGGGAGAGCATAGGAGATTTAGGCGAGTACCGAGGGTAATGGGACGATCAGCAGGTTCGGAAAAATGGGTAGCCACGCATTGGGTGAGACAGGTTTGGAACACCAGCGCCTCTAACATTGTCGTTGAGTCACGGCGGCCAGTGTAATTAACCATTGATTAGTCGAGTTACGGGGTCCCTATTCATGGAGGCGGTATTTGTCAACCCGGTTGGGTTTACTAGTTTACTGGGTTTGCCAGGCCATACAGTATTCACCTCTTGGTTGCTTCCACTCAGCACAGAGCTGGGTGAAAAAGGCTCTGCGAGGCGGACGGTCCTCTGGCATGAGTAGTATATGTCCTAACCAGCTTAATCTACAGGGTGTGAGTAGCTAACCTGTCATGGGAGAGTCATTTCGTCCTAAAACTGGTCTCACTCCTCTGGACTGCTTCTTTAGCTTCCTTATGATGGGTTTTTCTGTGTTTCTGTGAGGTTACTTGAGATTTGTTGACAAATATCTACTGGTTCCTTTGTAAGTAACCTCTAAAGAACTGTGAGGAACGGAAACATCAGTAATTGGTAGCATGTCACCCACTCGATGTATGTTTTATTGTAGATACTTCCTCCGTTTTGGCCTTCGAGCCCATTTTTACAGAGACAGCTAAAATCAGTTGAGCACATGTGCCAAGAGGAACGCGTCTACACACGAAGATCTCTGTATTACTGACGGACACTGTCAAGTGGGACATTATGCTATGTTAAGTGTGGAAGGAGTACGATATTTGGGGATCCGAGAGGTGGGAGGAAGAAATAACTAGACTGACTACAGACGCCTACAAGGAAGCGAAAAGACCGCTCCAAGGAATAAGTCGACACAGTGGGAAAACAGTCTGCAAAATGTTGAAGAAAGAAAGAATAGTTCCGGGGAGCACACACAAACAAATGAGAAGGACGTGATAAGCATTCAAGAAACGGGATTTTCAGCCGAGAACTGTGGGAGAAAGTTAAACAAGATACAGTACTTATGCCTTGTGCACGTGACCGTTTCACCGTATCATTAGAGGGCTTCGAGACAATCGAATTGAAACGGACAGTAGCGAATAAATTGACTGATTTCATGGTCGGCGTCAAGAAGCAATCAGTCTTTTTGTATCGTCACAAATTAGCGTTCTGAACAGGCATTTTAGTCAAATTTGCCATCTTTCCAAACTGTAAACAGATCTTGCTAAAAATCATTAACTGTACTTGTGTTCGTCAATATTCTTCCGCATGGATGATGCCACCTAATAGGCAGCATGCCTTCTTTTAAGTCCAAAAGGTTTCGAAATCGTTTGTTTCACCCAGTGGTCAAATTTCTTGATAGGAGAGAGAAAGTATGAGGATGTAGTTCTGTTCTGACCTTGGGAGCTAATGATCCAAACATGCAGTTCTAATTAAAACTAAACTGGGTGTAATCCACCGCAATTGTTTGGAATAGGAATTACACAAGACCAATTTTGAGATCTCTTTTGAATCACTATGTTCTCCACGATGTAGACTATCCACACGCTCACCTTATTGACACCGGCCTTCATCTACTCGCCTGCTGTATTGGAATGAATGCCGGGTCAATGAAGACACTTAACATCCACGGGTAGCATCGTTTCGTACACACCTGTTAGAACGCATGGATTGGCATAACTGGAAGCTGAGTGATCACAGTGGTCCTGAATCATATGCCTTGTCCGCGCTTCTCAATGTAAGTCCATTGGCTCTCGTTTCATCGGCTACCCCGACAAAAATTAACAGCCAGTTCAACAAATCCCTCTGAAGTTAGAGCTTTTATCCTATGACGACCATTCTGGGATTTCAGAAAGTTATAATGGAAACTTTGTCCTGTACGCAAAGTTAAATTATGCTGAAAAGCCGAGAAGTTAAGTGTTGAAACTACTAGCCGGGAGGTCCGGGGTTCGAAAGTATCTGCTAGAGTTTCGTGAGATGCACACTGCTGATGATTTCCAACAAGGATGAAAGTGCTGTATAGAACTTCTCGGCTTTTCAACACAGATTAACTTCACTTACAGGACGAAAACTTTATCAAAATTCTCAAACCTCCTCACGCCAGCAACATCTCATACTTTTATGCAAAAAACCAGGGGAAAAATTTCGTCCCGATGTCGTCAGCCGCGCTGCGTCTCTGAAACTGGAAGGTGGAATTTAGCACATGAAACGATAACATACCTCACTGTGTCGAGTCTGACGCGACTTGGAAGGTGAACATTGAAAGCTGCCAGAACATGGAGGTGTCCTCTTGGCTTAATCTGGAAAATTCCTCTGGTCTTACCAAAGACAACATAATTCGGGACCATACCGACTAAAGGTGAGAACCGAGTTCAGTTAAGCCTAGAATAACGGTGAAGCTTCAGAGTGTCTCTCCTAAGTAGCAAGGTGTTCACTGGTCACATGGGCTGTCTGGCCATGTGTGCCGCTTTCTGTACACAACGTTTCGGTGGCGTCAGTGAACCTTGTCCCTATGGCCAGTTCTGGTGGGACTTCATATTTAGGTGGAAAATCCTTTGCAGTGTTGATTAGAAGCTGGTTTAGTACTAAAATGTTGTCCTAATAAAAACTCACCAAGTGTGTGGCGGCACCAGTTTGGATAGCTACCTATTTGTTCGGCCGGCACATCTGTCTCTGGAGGAATGGATAATCTAAGAAACACATGCTTGGGCTGTGTAGCAAGGAACTCTATTTTTCAGATGCGATCCGGTCACCTAGTGAATTGAAAAACTGCTCTTTACTTGGTCGAATTAAAGGTTCTTTGAACTGCTTTGTTAGGTCCTCACGTCAAATGTTTGCTGATTTTGTCAATTCTATAAGGCAAGCATACAATGGAGGATTTTAAGGGGCATGGCATATATTGTTTTTGAGAGGTCTGGTTTTGGAAGATCAGACAAGACTGGAATGTGAACCCGCTAGTCTGTTTTGTTCAAATTTCCGAGCACTGATAACACGACTTTTCTTGGGTCTTTATAATTTTCAATTCGTCCATTCCCAACCGCTACCTTTTACTTCGTGCACTGTGAGGAATTATTCCAGTTCACGATAAATTACCGGACTGTGCGGCTTTCTACAGCTTTCATCATCTACAGTGACCGGTCCCGCCCCCAGTGGCTGTGGAAAGCTTTTCGAGGATGTTTGGCAGAAAATCTGGTGTCCAGCTCTCACATTTCTATACACCACACCGCCTGTGAAATGCTGCAGCAACTCGGACGCTTTTGCAGAAAGCACTACCTACATATCGGACTCAGTACTGAAGCAATTTCGGTTCGTTCATTAGTAGTCAATGTTGTCAGTGAAGAAGACTGGTTCTGCTGGCACAATAACTATCTCTGTATATCACCACGAAGCTTTATTACAGCTTTTGTCTAATTTGTAGACCAGTGAAATCTTCCTTGACATCGCTTTGGTTAGCGGGATGCGCCAACTTGTCTTCGTACATTCGTTCGTTCGTTCCGCTTTAACACTTACGATACCCAGCTACCATGTCACTCGAAGGAAGCACGAGGGGATATATACTGCCAGGTTGTCCAAGTCTAGAGGAAGTGGTCAAGGTACCAGGGTGAGGCTCAAAACCCCGAACTTTCCGATCAGTAATTTCACCCTTTAAGCATTGAGCCACCTCGAACGACCTGATTAAGTGGAAGTACACTATTATCAACCAAATGTTAACTAAAAAAATGATCAGTGAGCTGGGAAAAATCCTTCAGTACACAACTAGAGAGTAGAACTGCCCCCGACGTCTTCATAGCTAATGTATGGGACCATTATTAGACTGATGCGTAATTAGATTGAGGCCTTGGGTGTTGTAAGATCTCCGATTGCAGTGTGCCAGATGGGGTCATCGTACCAATTCCAAAAGCTAGGATCATTGTTGCCGATTTGAGACGTTTATGGTGACAAAGCGGCATATGCCTGAATATCGTGGGAGGTGTATATCAGTGCGACTTGTTTCGTTGTATCACTGTGAGGTGTGGCATCTGCGAGCAACTAAGCTAAGATGGCCTCAAGCCTTTGATAACTCTCGTCTCGGGGCTCTACTCTGTGTAAACTCATTCTGAAAACGAGTGATCTACTACGCATCACGAACACCAATTGAAGTATTTGTTCAGCGTAGAAAGCTGCGGTGGCCCAATAATACATTGCCCATGTCGAGTCATTTTCGAAAACAGTGCTGTTTGCCGTATCAAATTAAGAATGATGCATGTGAGAGGTGGTAGGATAACTATTACGAAACACCGGATTTTACCCGGCTTCAAGGATTAGATCCTATGTTTGGTTGGAGACGCTGCAATACGTTGCTGCCAATCGGTCTCAGTAGCGTCTTTGTCGTCGATTTCTATCAGGTTTATGTGAATGAGTATCTGAAGATGTAGACCCTTGGAAATGCTTGTAGCAGTCTAGGATTAAGTCCATTCCCTCTCCATCTCATTGTACAGTGCCACAGTGGAGAGTCGATGTTAAAAGCGACTTTCGTTATACTGTCTTTATACTGTCTACCACTGTTCACCGGGTTAGTCATGAAATTTGGGGCCATTTGTTGCAAAATATCAAGCCCCGTAGAATTTCAATGATGAGCCATATTTGCCGTAAATGACTTCGTTGACAAATGTAACATAAGCCACTCAAATGGCAACCGGCGGTCATAAGTCCTTTCTCAATCCTTTTGGTTTTTCCCTACCAGGAATTGGTGTGGTTTTTTCCAGGGTTCAGTCTGGCTCATCTCGGTCAGATCTCGATATCGTTCCATGGTATTTGATGACCAGTTCAAACCTAGCCAATGATAACTTGGTTAAGGATGCTAAACTCTTACATGGTTCGTTTTGCCATGTTATTTGTTGCTATCCATTTCCCGTATATGCACGTTACGAACCAGTCATACCTCTCCAAAGTTGACATGTTCGGTTGCTCAGATAAGGTAATTTAGGCGTGTCCATCATGACAACGCAATCATTTCGCATGTCATAGGTCCAGGGTTCAGATCCATTCACTGTCGGGAGATATACACTGCTAATGAGTGTTTAAAAGAAAGAAAGTTCAGTCCAGTGATTTTTTTCTTTGTTGTGGACTAGCTGGAATATAAGCTGAAGTTCACAGAGGAGAGGCAAATAGCAAGGAGAGGTCTGGTTCATTTCCCCCACGAAACACCGTTTCATCATCTATTTTTACCCAATATGGAGACCGTGCCTGTCAAAGATACTGGGCTCAGTTCGTCCCATATAGCTTTAAGCGCAGCGGAAGACCTGATGAACTCTGTCGTCACTACCGCTCACATTCAGTCGCCGTAGGACGACTATCCGTATTCAAGCTGAGGAACTTTATTCAACCACCGGAAGCAACTAACTCGCATCTCCAAGGGGGTATACGCCTAATTTAGGAAGGGCAGATTCATGGTTATGTGAAAAACCCATCTGGTTACTTTCAGTTGTAAGTAGTAAGAACTAGTAAGTATTGAATTCTCACTCATCAAAGCCTTTGCGAAATCAGCTTTAACCTATGCAAGTAATTTGTTAACTTAATCAGAAGTGGAAGCTTATCGAGAAATGTGTTCCGCACTGTTTTGAATTCTGCCCAAGTACGGACAACTTTCAGGTACATTATTTCCGGATTGCCCACCCTGGTCCAAAATAAATCATGAACGCAAAGTTTAGTAACATTGGATGTGACGGTCTTTTTCCAAATTTCAGTGAGTTACGAAGGGAATAGCTTTTCGGTTCGGTGGAGCAGTTTAGTAGAGTGGAAAAGAAAGCCGAGCCATCTTTTCCACTGTGTGGATCTTTTACGACGTCAAAACTGAAACCAAAGATCAGCCGAAAAAAGAATTCAAATTATTTCTGGTAGCCTGAGTCATAAATTTGTGTCAAAATTTTTCCGAGAGAATGCTTTAAATAGTCTTGAATAGATTTAACTGAATAAAAAGAATTCATGCTTAATTTTAGCGCTATGCAAGGAATCACAGATTTGTGCAAATCTTGTAAACCAGAAGACTTGAAATGAAAGCACCTCTTGGCATTATTTAGTTCTTTCACTGGAAGGCGTTCAGCTGAAGAACCATTTAAAATTAGTGCATCACAGATGTATTGCATGTGAGAATGAATGGTATTCAACGGCTAACGGGTTCGAGCTAAACACGCTGACGGCTTCGTCCACCATTCTTTGACATTTCTGTTATACTGTTTGGGAATAATACCAGGGAAGAAGTAGAGGTAGTATTCCAAAAAGAAGCCACAGAGAAAAGAAAGCATCACACTTGATGGTGACAGAAAGTGGTGGTCACAGAAAGTTCTTCGAGAACCCATAAATCATAAAGAGGTAAAAACAGATGCAAAGAGCGGTCTAATCATAGCCTACCACAACACTTCCCCCAAGCGCTTACTCTGATCATCTGAGTGGATAGCGACACTTACTGGTGTCGATTGTCGGCCATATCTTGCATCGCCTCCAAACAAGTTCTTGCGGAGACACAATGACCCTGGAATTCGGATCACAAGAGCCGTATGAGGAGGCTCTATCGTCCTCTTCAAATCCGTATGCCAGGTCTAATAGTATGCACGCTGCAGTTCGTGGCATTCGAAATGAGACGTAGTAAACAGCATTCAGCTCGGAAGACGATAGCATACTGTGCGATACGCGTGATCGAAATACCAGATTTTATCATGCCAAACGCTGCCCAACAGTGAATTACCTAATGTGCAATCAGATACCAGTCATTTAATCACCGTGCGCATTTGCTGGTGACATTCTAGATCAGCAGTCATTCTTCAAAAACAGTGGTCGAATTTTTCAGGAAGCTTCAAACCATTCAGTTCTCCTCCTCCTTCTCTTCTTCATCACCATCACCATCATCACCATTGTCCACAGCATGACCTCAGTGTCAGACACTGATTTTTTGCTTCATTCCAAGCATATATCATCACTTCCTGCCGCACATTTCCAATAAATCCTTGTTTACATTCGAAATCAGTGAGGTTATTTTGTCTAGAAAGGTTTCAGCTATAAATTCCGGTCAATTCGTTAACTGGGCTGACCGAATTGATAGCGTGGGAAGTTGACCACAAGTACTGTTTCCGCTATGATTTTCTGTTGGATGTTACCGGAAACCAAGTGATGCTGAGCTACACGTTGACAGTTGAATCAAAACACAGAATGGTTAAATCTTCAATCTGCTGGACGGGCTCCCGGGTTCCAAACTCCCTACTCGAGTTTTATGAGATGCGTACTTCTGATGATTCCTAATAAGACTGAAACAACTCTTGACTTTTCGGCACATATTGGCTTCACCTACAAGACGAAGTCTCAATTTGTGGATTTCCTCATACTATCAACATAAACCAGACCTGTAATATGGGTCATCCAGTTCAAACGTTCTTCGAGATGGTACGTTGAAATCGGTCAACAAGAGCTGCTACGGTGACGTGAATCCTAACTAACCAGCAGGAGACAAAATGAAGAAAGCTGATTGTTTGGAGCAAATAGGTGAATCAGGATGGTACTTAGCCAGCGTTAAGCGACACAGTGAGGTTGAAGCAAGTCTGAAAAGTCTATTCATCCGGTAGATGCACGTTCAAGGCTGCAGTCAGGTGCGGCAAAATAAGTGAACAACTGTCCAGTGAAATTAGTTTTTGGGTCAAACGTAGTCCTGTTCACGGGATCCTCCAACTAGTATAACTGTGCGTCTGGGCATGTTGATGAAAACATCTCGTCCTCCTCTTTATCCCTATCATCCACAAGGACCAGTCTTCAGGAGGACGAAGTGGTAATAAGCGATCCCAGGAAGGCTTAAACTACTGTTTGGTTGTTGTTGTGTTCGCTTAACTTGGCAGTTGGATTGCAAGCGTTTGACCAACAATCAAGGTAACATCCTCAGTGTTGGATAATTCCCCTTCTGCCTGTGTTTATATA
The DNA here is from genome assembly GCA_004794785.1 of Opisthorchis felineus. Lineage (NCBI taxonomy): Eukaryota > Metazoa > Platyhelminthes > Trematoda > Opisthorchiida > Opisthorchiidae > Opisthorchis > Opisthorchis felineus. Next base: position 427,479 of record SJOL01006437.1, read on the forward strand.
GTTTCTAAACAGTATCCCATAAATCTACAATGACTGGTCGCTCCCGAGGTGGCTTTCGCGTAATTTGGCTGGTTAGCTTGAAATCTCATTTCCTTGTATCTGGTTGGTTCGTTTGGTGCCTTCAATTCGGCACTCTGTTCCTCCGGTGAGACTGGATCGTGTCCTTCTTGCTCTGTGGTCTAATTTCGTTCCACTTGGTGGGTCGACAGAGTAACCTTTTATTTATAGTAGCTTCGTTTCTCCAACTCGATTGGTCCGCTGGTTGCCCTCAGAATGTTTGATTTCCCATGTGGTTTAGAGTCCGTGTAATGATTTTGGTTGTAGCTACCGATAGGGTGGGTCAATATCGATGCGTTTATTGATCGATTTTTGTGTGAAGTACTACGCTTCCCGCTCCCGTTTTTTCCTTGCTTGAGGGAGTATTGTTTCTTGTAGGTTGAAACATCTGGTACTGACGTCATTTTAGACCAGATACTCGTGAACTTAATCAAAATGAGTGCAGTGGTGCTCAATGAAAGCGAAGTAGATGAATAGATTGGGTTTTCTTGAGGATGTAGGTCACCTTGCTTCCTTTGGCTGCCTGCAAGATATTTTCAGAATGCAGCAAAACAAAACATTCATTTATACCAACTGAATTTCGGTCAACTGCTACCAATTTGTTGTACGCTGTTGGTGCTACATGAGCTGTGCACATTTGATTACACTATTTGTTTGGTAAAACAGAATGGGGCTTGCAAACCCGTCCAACAAATTCCAACTATCCTTCGAAGAGATTGGATTATGTGCAACTTGATGTACTACCGGCGTGGTTGTGTGTAGATGTATTAAGAACAGCTCTGGCAACCTGGACAATCGCTTATGACCACCCGAACTCCCATTGTGACGGACACAGCTAAATGTCTATAAAAGGTCTATATGACAGCTTTTTTCCTTCTTGAGAACCGGCACACCCAAATAGTATCCGTTTGTGAGAAGCCATTAAGTGATTTCACTAAGTGAAATCCATTCTGAGGGCGATCTCGGTTGGAAGAAACCGATACTGAAAGAACTCTCAGGGGATGAAGTTACTGATTTGTAGCGTGGTCTGTCCAGCTTGGAACCAATGTAATACCAAGTTAAAGCACGTTATGAACTTCAGTAACATAACCTCTTCGAAACCCTCATTAACTCCCAAAACTTTCCCATGTGAAGGAATGGTGCATTTCATAATCATTTTCCGGGAAAATTGCCATATTTGGCGGCATAAGGTCAGAGATTTTGCTCATCTCTATTCATAAAATATTACATTTGGAAAAGGCGCCCGCCAACAAAGAACCCGGCTGCCACTTGGACAGCAACCTTATGACTAGTATGTTACGTCCATATGGTGTGTTGCAATATATCGAATATATACTAACTGAAACATGAGGCGGCATATTCAGTTGAAGAAGAACATAATAAACGCGAGATTCAACCGGGATTTAGGTGAGTCCCCCATGAAAACCATATTAGTGTGCAAATTTTTCGAACCCGGCTGCCTGCTTCAGTGGAGTCTTGTTCAACTAAAAGGGCCTGAAAGAAAGAAACCGTCTATTGTGGTCCTCACAGGTGGGGCAGTTTTGGTAGACATGTTCAGTATACTTAGAGATGCTGCAAAAAATCCAATAAACACTAGGAGAATAAACTTGTCCGCAATGCACTTTGTGAGATGTGTGTTGGGTACATCAATATAAAAAAGCCAATTTCATGAGGTTATATCATGGTCTTTGTTAAGAGCAGGTGAGGTGATCAGTCAACAATGCGTCTATCTAGTATCTGTTTGGACCGCGTTGGTGTTCTCGTAGTTGGGGCGATCTTCCTTGAGGTGATCTTATATAAGGGACCACAGCAAATACTCTGAATCCAACTCTGGACTCTATCGATGCACATACGACAGCGTGGTACACGTAACAAGTAAAAAGCCGAATGAATGAATGCCGTTCATCACTATTCTCATTAGTTCATCAATGAAGAATTTCATAGAAAGAAGGTCTGTTGGAACTTTCTATGAGATGTTGTGAAAGTCAGCTTCTTCCGGCACACTGTGAACGGAAGTCGACGCCTCCTGGGAACTGACCTGCAGTCTCTGTAACAGTTAGTGTCACCCGAAAGGAACTAGCAACCGCAAAGAGTGCTTTCTTATTGTCATTCTACAAAGCACCAAACATAATATAATAAACACTTCTGTGAGTATTCCGTGTCACCTGCTTCTGAAAAGAATTATCCATTAGCATAATTGACAGGAGGAGCGTTACCTCATAAACTTATGATTTTGTTTGTTGGCATGTGTGAAACTCCATCACTAATGTGGTCCTTTTTTAACACAAGCAAGGGGATCCATTCTTAAAGTGCAGAATTTTTGAACGCCCTCCTTGAACGCCCTCCTCCTGTCCTGGCTCAACTATTCTGTCGAGTTGACACTAAAGTGGAGGATGGGAGTTTCATTCTTATTATGAATCAGCAGTAGTACACATTTTTGAAATTTGAGCACATGGCATTTAGAGCGCGAGAAGAATGCGTTATCGCTACTCCCCCCGCATAAACTGGACAGATCCAAATCCTCAGTTCAGGCGGACCAACATGTTTATGCTTGAGCGACGTGACTGGCTTGCTCAACGCGACTTAAAAAAAATAGCAAAATCACCCAGCCACATTGAAGCACCTTGTGAACTCTTTGGTAGTTCTGAGTAGACGATTAACTGTGGTTATACTGAATGAAACTTAAAATTCCTCAATCAAATCAATCCCATCTGCTATCATTCTTCATCATTTTGACTGTAACATCTCCAGAGGCAGCGTCTAATCTAACCGGCTAATGCACTAATGGATGAGTAGTAGGATATTAAACTTCGGTAAATAACACCTTAGATTTACAGTTCAAACTGTCCCGTCTGGTGAAATTTAGGCAGTTTTGTAGGCATTCAAACTGAGGACAGGGGTTAAGCAGGAAAATCCATGTCCGGTTCCACTGATGGTCACTTTCATATGAGACAGTGAATCTGGTCATCACCATAGACAATTCAGTCTTCTCCAGGCAGAATGAAAGCTAATTTGGAGCTGGGGTGCAAACAACGTCTTTCGAGTATGGGACACTAAATTATTACTTGTCATCTATGTCCCTAATAGGGCTTCACTACCCGAATCTCAGTCAGCGTCCAGTTCTCCTAAAAAGATGCTGTCTTCATGAGGAAGATTAGCAGTACTAGATTATCTGTCAACATAGGTGTGGTATGCCGTTTTTGGTGAACAAACATGTGGCAATGAACTGTGGCTGGGATTTCCGGATGCATCCGCACCATACAAGAGGTGATTCTTCATAAACTTTTCCCTTCATTGATTTGCTACGAGAAGACCAAAGGTCGATTCACCCCCATTTCGTTTCCACAAATAGATCAATGAAATAAGCTATTGGCAAATGTAAGCGCGAGACAGTACCTACTTAAGCTATTCTTTTGTCAGAAAAAAATGCAGAGGACACATCTAGGAAGGAACATTCGCCCCAAACGTGTCACTTCGGCATGTCATTGAAGCTATCACACCGCGATGGGGGAACCTGAGTACAACCGAGCAGTCATCTCGGGTGAAGATTGTTCAGTGAGTGGGTCGTCCGAGAGGTCTTTAAGAAGGAGACCGCCGAGCACAGATGCTTGAAGAGTGCTAACGACCTACTGTCTCTTGTTCGAGTGACACTTTATGAGACTTTGTGCCATAATTTCCGCAGCAGTCCCCTTCTGTCCCGGAAGAGTGAGCTGGGTTGTTTAGGTTCACATTTATTGCCTCACATGCATAACGATCATTGGTAGGCAAGAATGTAGATTTTCCTACTCAGTTCATGCTCTCATTTTGGAAGCAAAACAAAGTACGAGATCGTTTCCTGACGGGATCAGTCGCTTCATGAAGCCTTGCGAAACACCAGCAAGTTGTACCTATGTACGTGAGGTTAACTTCTTTTTTGTCCTTATTGCACGCGGTAAAAGTGATGAGTGAAATTTTTGTCTAAGAAGTCGTTGCTCGAGGAGCCAGTCAACACATGTGACTGCATGATGTGAATCTCGTGATTGAAGGATGAGCGGCACTACATCCTGTCTAAGTGCGAGTTAATCACACTGCTGATCAGCCGCTCGTGGCCGAACGGAGTTTCGCGAGATGCGCAGTGCTGATGATTTCCAGTAAGGATCAAAAAGCCGTACAAAGCTTCTAGGCTTTTCAGCATAGGTTGGCTTCTCTTGGAGGACGAAGGCTCCACCAAAAACTTCATCTGTTTGTTTACACTACGACAACAACCAGAAGTACTGACGCCCCAAGGTCCAGATCCTCGCTACAGAGTCGAACGAAAATGATGTAACTGATCGGAGGAAAATTCGTCTTTTATTTTTAGCCCATGTCCTGAATTCGAGTTTGCCACAAAATCTTACGCATAGGCTGAATTCATACGACAAAAACGTTGCCGTCGCCGGATTCCTCACATTTTGGACTGGTTTACAAAAAAGCTATCATCGCGCATCCGGAGGAAGAAGCGATCTGCTGAATACCGATGAAAAAGTTTGCGTCTTGACTACTTTTATCAGTGATTGCCAGTTAGTCTTTGAGGTATTCCCAAAGAATCTAAAATTTTCTACCAAAAAATGCATGTATTCAAATAAGCTTCTCACTGTTTTGCTAAATTATGCAGCAGACCGAATGGTGTTTAACCCTGAAAATGAAATCTATAGGTTTATTGGACTCCTGATTTCGGAAGCGTTTGGAGTTAAAGCGAAAGTTTTTTTCCTGTAGTGTCCTAGTCGCACGTGCGGTCCGCTGGAATTTATCGAACATTAGACTGACGAGCTCAACTTCGTCAGGCTTAACTCTGTCCGCACTCGTGGCTAAGTCAACACACCGTTTAATCCAGCTCAAATGGTCCCTATGCAGCACTTCTTCAAGGTGAGCCAACATACAGAACACTCAGGATCAGCTGAATCAGTTGCAACTGTGCACTGTCTTGCGGGTTCGACAGGAGGATTGAGATTCTGCATATCGGCATCCATATACTCCAGGAAGGACCAGCACAGATGACTATCCATGTCATGGCGTTTGCATCATATCTAGATGCATTTCCCTGGTGCACATCCCCTAGGAAACGCAACGTGAGGATTAGATGACCAGGAAGCTTGCTAACCAACCGGGTTCAGTTGAGGCAGTCGTTAACACCAACGTAATTTGTAAACGAATGTATGACGTCAGTTGCATACAATTTAGTGTTCAAGTAGAATATGGGGTTGACGGAAACCAGGGGATTGAGTCTACATGATGGCCCAAAGAAGGGCACCACCGGTCGTGGGCTCTCTGGGAGCTTTTTACAACCTCATAGGTAGTGTGTTAAGCCAAAAAAATCTATCTACACCAACTGCTTGGAATTGCAGACATTCCACTGTGATGTGCTCATGAAGTTCGGCACGGCGTGGATAGGGTAGTTTGAAATAGCATACAATAGGATCATCCATTAAACCTCTGTATAGAAGATATGTTTTAACCTTGGCGTACCAGACACCAATTTTGATCTTTCCAGCTCAATAAACCGTTTCCCTGAGTGCTACCAACCATAGTTACAGGGGTGTTGCCCTTCAGAGCACTTATCTGCACATGTGCAGGTACAGTCGGTTGCTCAGAAAAGTCTTTTGGAAATATCGGATTTCGTTGACCTACATGCCAAAAGCATGCTACCGGGTCAGACTGACCTTGGGTGGGGAAGTATGCCTTGTCGTTTGCTTTGAAAATTGCGGCTCACAGGTAGTCAATAAATTATTCATACATATCATCAACCCCTGCTGAACCAAATCTTTGGCGTCTCGTTGCGCTGCCCTCTCCCCGGAGGACAAGTGTTCGTCTTTCTCAAAAAATTTGACAGACTGCGTTACGGTGGGTTGTTTACTTACTACTTTGATACCATCGCTGGTGTCGATCAATATATAGGTTACTCGAAACACGTTTTTTCGGTTGAATCTTCGCTGTTTTCCCACTGCAATCCACAGAAGGCTAAAACGTACTGAGCGCGCAAACGCACAGGCATTCTAGCATGCCAGGGGACAGCTAGGTACACCTCTACATGCGCAGAATAAATGAAGCCTCAGGGAGGGATTGTTTCACCGCTGTTAAAATGTTTTGAGCAGGTGTTTGGGAGGAATCGGCCGATACCAGTGGAGCCCAAATGGCAATGAAGAGATACCAGCATGTGGACTGGTATGATAAGAACATACGCTGGGGCAATTTGGGTTGTGATAAATTTGTGGTATCAGTTCTAGGACAAAAACTTAGTGAATATTATTCTTAACACACATTAGGGTGTGTAGTATGTGATAGGTGACGTGAGATGTACAAAAGCACAACTAAATTTAGTGAGTTATTGGTGCGTACAGGCTACTCGACCGTGGTATCCAGTATTTGATGAATAGGTACTGGCCGTAATAAGTCTCGGCATAGAATCTGTCGAATCAGATAATCTGTTGGCTTCTGTGCAATGTTTCCAAATGGTGAGATCAGTGTCCGATTCAAACACATGGGATCTCTCCTAAATCTTTATGTCTTGTTCCCACTGCCAAAGGCAGAACCCTCTGCAAAATTTGGTCCATCGAGTGTAGCTCACGCTTCAGGAAAGTGCTGATTTTGCCCTTAGGCCTCCAGCTACTCTGAGTTAAAGAGGCTTTCGTTTAAAGCGGTGGTTCCGTTATTTTTTGGAACTTCTTGCCCCGCCCTGATTAATTACTTTTGTGGTTTTATAAACCAATGTCTATTACGCTCAAAATTGTGCGAAATATTCGGTGATCAGCTTGTTACAAGATCATTTGAAGAGGTAAATATCATTTATGGTAAGCTGTTTCTAATTTCGAGCCAAATTTTCTCCATTCAGTTAGTGAGACATATCGATCGTCTGCTATCCACTTAAAAGATCTCCTTAGGCACTTCGTTATGCAGTTTGTTTCGCATCAGGCATGCTTTTGAAGTTTAGGTGCGTTTTACCAAAGCGATGGTCGGTATCGTTCGGTGGAGGATTGTTATCCGCCTTGCGGTGTAAACACAAAGAGCGGCGGCAGAATTCATCGTCTAGGAACCACTGAATTCAGTCAGCTCTGATCACACACACCACATTGTAGCAAAAAACTACTGACCTCAGGATTACGGGATGTAGTGTTAAACATCAGTTAAGGGTTTCAAGTCCTCTTGAAAATGCGCTGGAGAAGTTAGACACTTACTGACACACGGCTAATAATCTTGGTGGGAATCAGTCCATAAGCGCACCACATTACCAAGATTTTACAACTTTTTGGTTCAAATGACTGCTGAAAGCACTTTTACTCAGTAGGAAAAACGTAGCTAGTCGAGACACAAATATTTTATCGGAATTTCGCTCACTCGGCCAGCAGCCAGATTCATGTGATCTCATCAATGATTGATTACAGGCAAAACTTATCTGTGATACCAGTGGGGTCAAAAACGCCTGGCTAGACGGCAAAATATAAAACCCAGTGTGTGTCCTGCACACAGGGAATTCAAACTCGATATTAGCGGAATACATTTGATAAAACAGTGAAGGTGGACAAGCGGTCACGTCAAGCCTGAGGAGTACAACTAAGCAGAGCCTTATAAGCTATCAGAAAATTGAAGAAAACAGCACGTCCACTGAATAGAAGCGACTTTTGTTTGCAACTTTGTTCGCCAAAACACAGAAAGCAGGTTGAGGAGTGATAGAAATTTGATTGCTGGCAAATGAATTGTTCCTGTATTGGATTACAAAAGGTGCTACAATCGGTGCATTCAGGAAACAAGTATCCAAGCGGGGTTGTAGAAGTAGATATTAGCTGTTCATCACGTTCACTCCAATGGTGCGGTCCTCAGCACCTAAAGCATGTGATGCTTACTATGCTCATTTTTAAATTAGTAGTAAGGGAAGATTATTCAAAATCCGCCTACTTATTATCTTTTTTGAACCACGGGCCCTCTATATAGACACTATGGTGCTGGTTATCGTGACCAAAAGACATCGACAAATGAACAGAGGATATGTTCAAAAGCAGTAAAAATCTGTTAGGAACGCACCGATCGGAATAAAATTCAACTGGTGATGATAATCGAAAGAATGAAAGAGCTCTGAAAGTATCACTGTTTGGCCACACTGACTAGTTCCTATCGAGATAGCTCCCATGACTGACACACATCACAAAGAACTTTGGGTGAGCCTATCCAATAGTAGCTTTATACTGTCTCTCCCCATATAAAAATGGAAGATTGCCTTATGGCTCGTATTTGTGCAGCTCTTGTGTCTCTTGTCCATGAAATTTACGTAAAACTTATGAACACTTCAAATGGATCCGGACGGTGGGATTTTCACATCCTGATGCGTTTCATAAGAACGGACCCCAGTGTAGCGTCTTCGGCCTTCAAGGCCTCAAAGATCGGGTGTTTATGAGGACGGAAGCAGGACCACTAGTTCTTTGACATTGAAACATGAACCAATAGGCCTCATTTGGGTCAGGGATAACCAGCGGCAAGCGGTAGATATGTTCACGTCATGCGCTGAATTTTATGGGTCGGTAATAGTGGAGGAAGTTAGATCAACTAATGTGGTATGCAGCGTGGATCCAACACGGAGGAGAATGCGTCGGTATACACAGATCATGCATGATTTTGTGATCTGAAGACTGCTGACTTGGAAATCCATGGAAATACAGTGAATTCCCCCCCCCTGAAAATCTCACGGATAATAATAAAATCGGATAATACCGCCTAGATTCCCGGTAAGAATCCAGGGTTTGACACAGCCATCTTACCTTGGGCCCTGGACTCAAAGTTTTAACTAAACGAAACAAGATCCCCACCTAGCTTAAGAGCGCGAAGAGGCACAAGCCTAGTGCTCCGACACGTAATACGGTTGCGCAAGTTAAACTTATTTTTAGGCATATTGGACTTCAGTTTGCTGCTATTTAAGCTCCAGGCTTGTAAAATTTTTCCAAGGTTTCTGAGAAGACCGAGGGTTTGCCAGTAAGTTGATGAGATTCGGCGCAAAGAACAAGAGGGTTATCGAGTGCTGTGATGGAGGCTGGCGAAGAATTGGATAAAACTGTTGTCCACAGTACTACTTAGGTCTGAGTGTAAAAGTCCACCTGTATCTTCAGTAGAGAAGGGTGTTACCAAAAAGGCAGCAGGAAGACTATACTCTTCAACTTCCTACTTGTTGATCCACCTGGCACGAGAGGCTCTGGATATTAGATGAGTGTCTTAGTGAGAGCTGAACAGGTAACTGGGGTAGAGAAATTTCCAGCTTTCTGCAAAGTCCTCGAAATACACTTATTTGCAAATACATTTAGTCTTGACAGGAGACCTGGCTGAATCCCAGTCGAATCTCTTTCTTATGATATTTAACAACCTAATTTGCCGCACAAAACGCTACCTTGTGTTTCAGTTGGCATATTGTCTAGACGGAATACACTACCCACACTACTCTTCAACAGCCCGCAACTCGATTACGTTTTTCCTGGGACGCAGTCGCCCAGTTATCGTCAACCCTATGTTCTGCATCTAATTTGAACCCGAGTGGAAGCAGCGAAAAGTTGTAGGGTAAATTACAGACACGCACACCTTAATGCCCTCCTGGGACTCTTTAACCCTCGGTAGACCAGACGGATGAATATCTCCACACAGGGATTTCACAAGAATTTTTGGTTAGCGTTGTTTGTAGAAAATGGAGGCAGCTTCTAGAACCTAGGATTATAAAGCATTTTTTCAAATGCCTCAGACTGTTGCCCAAATATGGCCCACTTCCCACCTACCCCAAGTGGACAAATGATATCCACTCGGATCAGAAATGCTGGTAGCTGATAAGCCTATCCCCCAGGGCTATTCTACTGTAAACACATCCAACATCTAACCTCCAAGCATAGGATTTACCCAGTAAGGCTGAATTTCGGTGTGAAGTAGGATCGATAGCGTAAAATCTAGAAACAATCTAACTAATGGAGGATGAAGTTCTCTCGGAGGCAAATACATTCTGCATATAAGTTTTTTCGATGAGGCAAACTCGTCAGCTGTGGAGAAGATATGATGTAAGTGGGGGGATTCCGCTCCCTTGTGCTCTTGATCCATTGGGCGAGATTCTATGCAATAACAACTCCTGAATACTGGAGCAGTATGGGCTACTGGGCGACGGCGCGAGAGTATGGGAAGCCACAAATTATATCGTATTCGGACCCACGGAATTTTTTTATCATGCCGCTTAATACACAGCGTCTTCAGTGGTGTACGCAAATTTTGCAAATCACACTTATTTGTACAACGGCCTGCAAGGGAGATGCGATCTTTGCGGAGGTGCGGTTGTCTGTGTGTGCTCTTTCGGCCATGTCAGTCCTTCATCTGCATTCTTCTGCAGCCAAAATTCATTCAAATGACAGGACTTTGTGGGGGATTTTTTTAGGTAATAATACGGAGAAAAGTATTGATACACATAAATATTTTGTAACATAGATATTTGAACCATATCAGATATGAGACCACGCTGAAAGAAGGTCCGAACTTTCTGGTCATATTGTGGATAAGAGTGTTTATCTTGTGAAACAGTCCACCAGACCAGAGAGAGTCTGGGACTGAAAGATAGAATCTTGAATGAGTACTGTGCAAATTCACGGTGCAAGAGACTGATAGACCTTTTTTCTTGAATTACCACTATTCATAAGGTTGCCAAAACTCTTTGAAAGCCCACAACCGACTCTCCAGTCTTGGGGCTTATCAGGTAGTTGAAGAATATCATAGACGAAAGGTTCACTCGGTAGTTAACCGAGTCTCCTGTCAAGAGCAAACTGGTGTGCACACGAGTGCATTTGGAGAACTAATGAACGTTTGTTTTACGAATGCGGATGGAGCTCAGCCGTAACTATCTATGCTAGCTTCAGTCTGATGGACTGAGAATGTAGAGTTTTCTGGGACGACCCTATGCTTTGTAAGACCAAAAGATACCCTTGGAAAAATTTTCAGAATCAAAGGAAATCAAAGGAATGCGGAGCTTGATTTTTATAGCTAGCTTGCTTTTCTGAGATTCACCTCTACCGATGTCTGCAGTTTCTGAGTTGCACAATTCCGTTCTCTCTTTGAGGCTATTCTCTATATGGGGGTAATATAACGAAGTGTGACACACGAGTAAAAAGTAAAGTATAGTGTCCCCCGCCACAGGAAATCCTCACCGATTTTGGGGCGAAATCTGTATTTCTGCTGAATATTTAAGACACCTGGGCACTTAAAACTAGAAACTTTAAATGGTTGGCCCACTTCTTCTGAGTATGAATACACTTAAACCCGATAACGGGTATTTCACCACAAAAATAGCCTGTATAGGCGTTCGAAACAAGCAGCGGGTAAAAAAATGCAACCATCTTTATCAGTTATGGCTGTAGTACAACCTCTGAGAACGCTGTCTATCAATTTCGGCTTCAGAGTCTACTCACTTCCGAAGCACAGCTAGCCGCAGTACACGCAGTGTATCGGAGCACGAAAATCCGCATAAGCTAACTCTCACATGTTTCCAAAGAGTGTGACCAAGTAACTCCATGATCTTGACATCTCATAGCAGTAGCCATATTTCGGTGGACCGGGTTGGTTTTACCGTTGTGTTAATATGCAAGATAGACATTAATCCTAACTGGTTTCTAAGATCTGAAGAAGAGCACTCCTCAGTTGACTTGGCGCTTATTTCGTGGAACACAAATGTAGTCAGATTAGTGAGAAAGTTATAGAGAACCTTCCGCGATCTTAGTACGTTCCTGCCGGATACTTCTTGCAGATACTTCAATCTGAGTATTGCATCTCAGCATTCGACCTTGTCCAACCTTGGACAACGGTGATCCTTATGCCATGTTTTGGTTTAGACTGACCAGTGACGGACGATATCGTGTAGTCTACCGGGTGAACAACACTCACAGGCCACAGTCAGCCCTGAAGTCAACCAATAACCTATCAGTAAAAATTACTTAGCATATGGAGTGTAGGTTTAATCATCAACACTTGTTCAGAAGTCCAAGAACTTTGGGGTATTGTTATTTCATCCTTTTGTGCTCCGTAAAGAAAATTCTGTTATTCCATCTGAACGGAAACACAGCTTATTTGGAGAGAAAAACGCAGATTCTGGTTTTATCAAGTAGCATCTCACTTTTGCTTCCTTTTCTTGTATTTACCCAAATTCCACTTCACATCACTCAATTAAGGCTGACTTTGACAGATAAGCAAGCTATTCACAGCGAGTTTGTTAACTTTGTTTCCCAAGTGTTTGTTCAGTTGTGCTCAAATGTGACTCTTTTGTATTGTAGGATGTAATGTTTACTCCAATGTATCCATTGTCAGGGTTTTTGGTTAGTCATCCAGATTTATGGCATGGTAGGAACACTCAGGGGAACATAATGGAAGGGAAAAAGTTCCTCTGTTAAAAAGAGTAGTCAGCAAACTCTTGTACTAGGAAGTTATCAGATAACGCTGCCTGTATGTTTTCCATCTTTCCCGGTGACCTTTTCATGCAGCATGAGTTTGCCTGCCACATCGAGGTAGGTTGACAGGATGATAGAGATAACCCTGAGAAAATGCTGGAGGCTATCACATTATAAACCAGGTTGTTCACAACTTCGTGATCATTTAAAACAATCATATAGTCCCGTTTGATCATGGACCTGGTTTGAAGCTCGAGAAATCCCCACCCAACCGCGACAAGTGTGACCATGTGATGTAGTTTTGTTGATTGAAGGATGAGTGGCACTATACCTTGTCTGAATGCGAGCACTTCTGACCAGACCCTCATGGCCAAACGGTTAAGTAGTCAGACTATCCAGGAGTCGCGGGTTCGAAGCTCCTAAGGGGGTTTTGGGAGGTGCACATTACTGATGTTTCTCAGCAAGGATGAAACAGCTGGGCTTTTTAGCATAGATTAGCTTCACTTAGAGAACGAAGTCTCCATTTGAAAAATTTTGAAAAGCGCATAGTTGTTCTATCTCAAATAGTTTTTCGCCAGTTGTTGACAGGATTGAGAGACTTGGTCACACAGTATCGCTCTACACAATTGATCATATATCAGATACAGACGCACGTGTCTGTCAATAAAGGCAAGCAGACAAAAAAGCTTGGCGCAAATCGTTCTAGTGTGCAGTCATGCAGTGAATCCAAAGACGAGTAACCTTCCGGTAAATTGAGTGTTGTGGCGCCTGCTCAGGTGTGACCGACAAAAATGAAAATAGTTCACTCTGCCTCGAACAAAGTGGCTAGAATTTTTGTGGACCAACAACATACGATTGGTTTGAAACCTCGAACTTCGACTCTATCGCTTCATTCGGGGGAAATAGTTCGGTGGTTCAGTTGAGCCATGTGGACTGTACCTTTCAAACCCCAGATTATTTTTTGTTCTAAGTGAGCGCGAGATGCCAGTCAAAGGAGTGGTCCGGCAGGCATGAAGTCACGGGTTTAAGCCGAGTCTCTCCGATATCAAAGTGTGTCATCTCCCCCCAGGAGACTCATAAGAAGTTGAGCCAACGCTGTGAGAGAACCGCTGTAGTGCATATCAAGAGTTAGATGAACTGGTACTGAAGCTATACAATGCCTATACCCGAATAGCCGGTAGCGTCACATTCACTACCCCTGCTGCTGGGTAATGGTTTGAATGCACCGGATTTCAGACAACTGAAGTGGGAGTTCCTCTCAGGTTATACACCCATTGAAGCATTGTCCAGATAATCAAACACGTCCCAGATTGTAGAAGACACAGGATACAGGCGATGGAGTCGCCCTCATCGCCACTGAGTGAACGGACTTTGTCACGCTCTCTACACTTATTCAGCCAATCCCCGTAGTGGAACCTAAATGAACCACTGTGATTTTACCTATCAACCTAAGCTAGAGCATACAAATTAATCTGGTGCTAACTGAATGTGCCACAAATCCGCCGTCTCATGCTACATTTGGTAAGATATTCGAGATATCGGAGTGGATTTTCTTGACAGAACACACTACTTATAAACTTACAGACAATCCATTATCGGTTTAATCCTTCTTCTTACGGCTCATCAAGTAGGCTTAGTCCCCAAGTTTCCAGCGATGTTATTTCATACTTTAACACCAGACTGCAGCTAGGTGTAGTGTTGCATTCATCTGCAAGCCAACTTGGTGTTGTTTTGCAAATGAATGTATAATTCCATTTCACTTGGAAAAAGGCTTGACTGAGCTTACCTGATGAGTCCCAAGAAAGATGAAACTTGTACTGAGCTATCGGAGGGTTTCCAGTGACCGTATATCTGGCGTTGAGTTGACCGTTGTTATCTGCAAAACGCTAACAGAATTGACAACCGGTAGCTTATCGTCCTGAGCGGAGTTTCTCATTTAATTCTGTTCTCCAGTCAATGGCGGCCTTCGACTTTATTGTAACCAGAAGTAGTGACTATCCTGGATAATAATGAAAAAAGCCTTGTGGGAAGCCCCTTGTTCATTTCTGAGAAGTTTTTGACCCATTAAGGATATTCTAGGGCTCGCTTAACTCATTTCTCCAGAGTCTTATTGTAAGTTAGAAGACCACCTATTGGAAAAAGTCTGCTTCCAACACTATATTATTGTAACTTTAGGCAGCTTTTTAGTCTGAGCTAGAGAAGAGTGGAGATTCATTTCCTCCATCAGCAGTGTCCTATGAAGAGAGACAAGTAAGGCTGAACGGTTAAGTGTCCAAACTGATGACGAGAGTCCGCGGGTTCGAAACTCCTTAGTGGAATTTCGTGAGATGTACACTGTTGATGATTCCCAGTAAAGGATAAAACAGCTGTACAGTGATTCTCGGCTTTTCAGAATAGATTAGCTTCACTTGCAAGACGCAGTGATAACTAATAAGACCTTCTGTAAATCTTCTTAATGCTCACTCATTGAAACATTCATTAAGGCATGGTGAAGGTTGGTGGACATCTGTTCTCGAGTTTTGAGGTCAGACGGTCTAAGTGTTTTGTAACGAAAATTTGCGGTCACTACTCATACTGTTCTTATGTTAACCACTCAGGAATCACATTAGCTGACAGAGCTATGTTCAATACTTTCCTGTGATTTTGGGTGAAACAGATCTCCCCTCTAAGGTAATCTCCCGGATTTCAAGTGAATAGCACCCAGATTCTGAAACCGGGACAGCACGTGCAAGAGAACTCTACCTCACTGTTCAGAATCGTGTCTACCGCAAGACTACCTCAGAACGTAAATTTGACCAAACTCCATAATCCATAACAAAGGAAACAAGTGAAACTGGGTCACTGTCCAGAAATATGCAAATCAATATGACCAAAAGCGATCACAAAGTAAGCAGTTGAAATAAATAACTGCTACAATTAAAAAAAAGGATGATTAAGTTATCTTTGTAATAGACTGTCGGAAACTAGTTTATGCATCTTCTTAGTAAGAAAACCACCTGAAGTAATTGTGGGGTCCCACAGTACAAACGTTTTTTCTTCAAAGTGTGGAGTTACTGCTTGATATATTGTGATATACAACCTCCGATAAACTCGTTAAGTGAATATCATGCATCCGTGATAGATCTCAATCAGTGACTTAACTGAAAACCGTTAGTTGGGTATTTTTCATCTGGACTACTTAGAACAATATAAGCTTACATATGATAAACGAACGTGAAGAACTTTAAAAAGGCTCCTTCGTAGTTAAGGAGAAAGCGGCTAAGACCACTGAGAAAAAGAATGTAAAATATGTCCCCCTATCTTGCTTTCGTTTCATGCCCCCACAGATTTGAGAAACTAACAGAAAAATAAAAACATGGTAACAATAGGGCTGGACTTTGGTGCAAGCTGACCAAAACACTGGTCACAAGGAGAGATCAGTCCAAAAACAGCTGAATGGAACGGATCAATGGACAGTTGAATTATCATGTGTATTCTCATCCATCGTTGTAATTTTCGTAACCTTACCAAGAGGTCCCAGAAAAGACGGCCTTCTAGCAGGGAGCACTTGAACAAGATCCAGTAGAAGTGCTTTTAAAACTTCAGGCTAGAATAACAACTGCGGGATTCTGTTGACTAGCCCATTCCCAAAGCGGTTTTTTTGTTTACAACACGGCTGACTTTAACAGAATGGCACAACGGGAACACAGTGCTCACTTCGCAGTGGTCAAACTCAGAAAAAGCAACCACTTAAATGGGAACGGCTTTTGATCCGTCTGTCTGTTTTCTTCTTTTAACGGCTATAACCTTATCAGAATGGGCCGTTTCGTGAATTAAACCACTTCAGTGAGGTCTCATAGGGCCTTTTCTGAATATGACCACCGTATATGGAAAAGTATGGAAATGGAGGTCTGACGTCACCAAACGCCTCATGTCGCCAAAACATGTCCCCTATCAGACGAGACCACCATGTGCTAAGGACAAAAAACTTGATTAAGTGCTAAGCTTCCCGGGGTAATCATTTAGCCGAATCTCACCATATAAGACTACATTCTGATGGAAACGGACAGCTTTGGTTTTCATTTTATCGGGTCCAAGAACGGCTGTATGCTGGTGGATGTTCATAAAAATGATACAAATAGTTTGCCGTCATAGGTGAGCTACTTTTAGCAAATTTGGTTGCCTCCAATTGTAACATCCCGGATTTTAGTTCAGAACGCTAGTTTAGAATGTACCGGTGAAGTGGAATACTGTAATACTGCACATGTTTTCAAGAGTAGGAGCCATGGCATACGAGGAGCACTCACGATTGTGTGATTGAGCCAGTGGAAACGCCAAGACTGTGCCGCAGTTACTCAGTCTCAGTATTTAAACCCAAAATTTGGCCCCACACATGCACATAGATTTTATTTAAAATCAAGCTTGATGCACTACCCTAAAGGGGGAAGTTGAACTCCCACCTACTGGGGATTCGTCCCGCACAAACACATACAATATTATTATTATCGCTGCAATTCACGGAGCTGATTAGGTACATTCGCTAGTGTTTTTTCGGAATTCAGTGAGGTGAAAAATTCGCAAGCACTTCATTAACCTTCGCAATATTGATGGATACCAGTTAGTCATGCTTCAGTGAAAATTCCGCGCGTGGTTGAAGTTGCACGTCGTTGGACGCGGATCTGAGGTATTGCTGTATTACTTGGGAAGATCTTGTAGTCAACGGGGTTTGGAGCCTTTCGGGCGAGCTGGAGGACACAACTCGGATTTACCATGGTGGACCCAGGCACTTCGATCATAGATGAATGGACAGTTATCAAGATTGGGTGAGGTGACCCAGTGGACTGGTGAATTACTTGCTCAATATCCATGAATGTCATGACCTGATTTCTTCATCCAGTCGGTTAATGATACCAGTGCGGTAGGTCCATGTATGCATTGATGCATATCTGTTTGGGCCAAATCCGGCAAACCTCTAGAACCATAAACAACTTCTGTAGCTAAAAAAATGTTTGCTATGCTCAGCAAAGGTGTTGTGAAGCATATTTCTAAACACACAATTTCTATCTGGTTGACTTCAGTGTTGCACTTGTATATGATAGTCGTATCTCAAATTTGTTACGCTGCAGATCATTCGTAGATAGTTAGGGTTTTTTACACACATTACCGAGAGTATCTTTTGTGAAATAACACGTTACCAACCGCTTCATTCTTGACGATATTGTTGCTAATAAATTCAATCGGTTGTACAATACGCTGTGGTAAGAAAAAGCAGAACAAAAAAACACGCAAGCGTTAGTTTCCAAGAGGGTTATGGAGAAAACAACGTCAGTCTACCAAATTATGCATCGTCGGGTAGTGTTAAAAAGAATAGGTTTAAAAGACCTAATTAGGCCACCAGACGGGGTTTGCGAAGTGAAGAGCCATATGTGTCACAGTTTGCTTGTAAGATCAGCTTTGGGAGCTGTCTTTCATTGGAAGACTATCAAAAGTACGCTTTCATTATCATTTTTTGAACAGTTTTCATTTCAATTTATTTCCAGTTCCATTAGTCCTACGATTTCCTCTAACTGAGCTGTTTATAGACGTGGCTACGTTGTTCACGCCGATATCCGTCGACGTATCCGTGTTTCTTCACAAGGAATTTACACGTTTCTCGCTCCGGATTAGATTTCCGAGCTCTGAAAAGTTATTGTGTGCGTAACTGTGAGCACAATGTACAAATTTTGTACAAGTGGCGAAATACACTCAGTTGCAAACAAATTTGGTTTTGCGAGAGACTCACCTAGAACCCAGCTGAATCTCTCGTTTGTGATGTTTCCAGGCAAGTGGCTTCTGAGAACTGAAAATTCCAGTCAACTATGTTAGTGTCCTTTGGCCAAAGCACATGTATCAAGTCAACAGTGACACTATGGTGAGTCACCGTGTCCTTCCTTATTACTTATCTGCAGTCATGGAAAGTTAGTGTATCACGCATGTGAATTGAGCTAAACAACTAAAATCCACTTCCCTCGGCAGTGCATTTAACCTTAATTGTAAATCTGGGGACAATCTTTTGTCAGACTGTTGAACACCGCTGTACCCCAGTAGCCTAGGACCGATAGGACATAAAGATGCAGATGTCCTGTCTGTCGTACTAATGGTTCTGCTTGATTGTGGCTTCTACTGATTGGAAACTTGATGGTTGGTTTGGTGCAGACGGCAGATTTTGTAGATGTAAACCCTTAGCGTTGACAGAAAATTCAGGCAGACAGAAGAAATTCAAGTACTGTAATTAATAATCTCCGGAAACAGCTAAAATACTGATTATATAGCGCGCTAAATAAGTAACGAAACTTAGAGAACACAACTGGGATTTGCCAAAAATTTACAGTAGACTGCATGAAAGTTTGACCAAAGATGCCTGGGGTAATTATCACCCCCGCCTTGAGGACAGCGGAAATCAGAAAGGAGCATCCTAATTACTAACTACCACGCTTGTTGAATCAAGCGAAATTCTCTTGAATCTGTAAACCTCTTGGCCACAAACGGGGTCGGTTTTTTGTTGGTTTGTGCCGTAAAGTCTGAAATTCCAGTCTGAACCTATGAGGGTCGAATCCTGCTACAATCACCTGATGATTCTCAGTCGTGTGGAAACGCGTCACAGATTGCTCTCCTGGAATGACAACTCATGTGTTATCGTTAAAGTTTCGTTTGACAAGTTTTCTTAGTGGAATTACTATGCGCAAGCTACCTCTGAATCTTAGCTTTCGATGGGAGGGAAACTTTTAGGTTCGTTTATTGCAACTAAACGGAATTGCACGCGATGGTCCAATAAATAACCGGTAATCTTTATTTTCAAAATGTGAAATCTCCATCGTATTCATCAACGTGCTTTTTACAATGCAGTATTTATATCAAATGAGATTTCATCCTGTCAGTGAAGCCAACCTAAGGGGGAAGGCTGAAAAGCACTGTACAGCTGTTTCATCCTTGTTGGGAATCAGCAGCAATGGACATCTCACAAATATCCAGTAGGAAGTTTAGAAGCCGCAATCTTCCGGTCAGTGACTGAAAACTTAACCATTTTGCCTCGAATGGCTGGAGAGCAGTGTGATTAGCTCTCAATTAGGATGTAGCGTCACTCATCCTCCAATCGATGAAACCACATTACATGATCACAAGTGTTGAGTGGCTCCTCGAGTAATGGCTTCTCAGATTAAAGTTTTACTCACGTTATGAAATCTTTCTTCCTCTGAGCCACTTATAGATTGACGGTATGCGACGGTTAAGTGTTCGTGAGGTGATGATGATGTTGATGATCCCTAATAGGGGTGAAACTGCTGCTTCTCGGTTTCCTGATGTAGACCGACTTCAATGACAGAATGAAATCTCGGTTGCAAATTGCCAAATCTCCTCAAGCTAACATCGGGTTTTTTATCGCCGTTGAATGCCAGCTGGTTTGAAACTATCACAGTTGCTTTTCATACCAAATAGATCCGGATTTCGCATGAACTTATGTCATGAGATCACCTGGCGTCGGATGACAAACCCTTTCCAATGTTGATTAGGTGCTCAGAAATTGTGCACGTATTTGTTCACTGATAGTAAGTCTCCATTATCTAACCGAGGCTAAGAATATCTGTCGACCGTAGCCATACGAGCATGATTCAGGT
Source organism: Opisthorchis felineus (assembly GCA_004794785.1). Taxonomy (NCBI): domain Eukaryota; kingdom Metazoa; phylum Platyhelminthes; class Trematoda; order Opisthorchiida; family Opisthorchiidae; genus Opisthorchis; species Opisthorchis felineus. Next base: position 447,568 of record SJOL01006437.1, read on the forward strand.
TGTGTTGAAATCAAACGGTGCCAAATGGATGTCCAGTGCTAATATTCATTGGGGCAAAACCAGCTGATCAAAACCGATTTGCAGCTTTCTTGAACTTTAGTGTGAGCGCTGTCGTAAGTGTAGAATCTCATAGGACTGATTGTTTTTATCATCATAACTCCATATATAGGCGTAAAATCTGCGTCTCGAAAACCATGTAGTGACCTAGAATCGTGAAAGCTGATTGAAGTTTACCTTCAGATAAATGGGATATCAATCTTATGCGACTCTCCAAGATGCCCGAGGCTGCCAGTGCTGGCTGACGCACAGATGTCGCGGTCACTTCTTATGCAGGGCAAATGAAATCGTCAGTCCCAACAGCTGGACCCACAAAGAGAGTATTATTGATGGAGTGCGGAGAGGGAGAAGAAAAAGCACGTGAAAGAAAAAGTATGGAGGCGTCAGCAGTGGCCAGTCTTTTGCTTACCCGCCTTGCTGTATGCAGCAAACAAGACGACTCGGTTGGTGATACCACGCAACGGCCGTTTTGGTGTGATTTTATTTCTGGTTGGAGGTACTCTGGTCATGGGAGATCGTCACATCTTTGTACAGTTCCTAGGTGTTTCGCCCGCGCCGCGGCACTATCAGCTCTACTGAAGCAGCGGATATCAGACTGAATCTCAGAGAAAAGGTACTGCTGGCCCCAAACACGATTCAAGCCGGCGAATTATCAGACACCAACTGAAACATGGCACGCACTCTGACCGTGAAGCTTGGTGGATATGGAACGCTAAGCAGGAGAAAGAAAGAATGCCGGGAATGTACAATGACTATTCTGACTGATCAATGCGACTTGCTTGTGGGCGAAACCATCTAGAACCAAACTAGTTTGACCAGTCTTAATAAAGGTGGACGCCTCAGCCATTGGACCGAGCAATCTGAACAACAATTTTTGTTGCCACATGCAGCCACTTAAATGATGAACCTAAAAACCTATATGGAATTCTTTTTGCAAGCAACAAAAACGGAGTGAAGTCCTCAGTCAATGGTTGTTTGATTTCCCGACCACCATTTGGGAGACGTACACTGTCCCGGACTACCAAGGAGAATCGGTAATGGTGCCCGTTTTAAAAAAGAGGCCGGTAATGAATGAGCCAACAGAGGGATCAGCTTCAGTCCAGTTGTTAGGAGAATTTCCGGGTTAGTTGTTCTTTGTCACTTTATGAAAGCCCGTACAACGGCAAGCGAGATTTTGGCCTGGTTGATTTTGGCTTTGCATGGACCACGCTTTCACCTTCCCTCAGGTGCTAGGAAAAAAACGTACGTAAAATCAACCCACACTTTAAGTATCCCTGGATTACCTGGACACATTTGACTCACTTGACCAGTTAATTCTCGTTAACACGCTTTCTCGGAGGGAAATTCTCCCGGAGTTTGTCAACATAATAGGTCCCATATGGTCCCAGACTTAATTAATTGTGGAATTATGCATGAAGTTGGGGTTGCGCTCAGTAATTTGGAATACTCATGACGTCAAAGCGGTGTACCCCTGAATCTCAAAGGACGTGTGCACCAGGCTACAGAATAGGCGGGGACTTGGCCTGTTCGAGCAGCCAGAGGGAGACCTCTTCAGGTCTTTGACAACCGCTTTCTCAGAACCATACCTTATGTAAGCTACTAACAACGAGTCCATAACGAGGCAAGTAAAACGCGCCTGTTCGGTTGTGTAACAAGGACTTTAATGAAGGAGGTTGTCCAGCACTAGAAGCTGATTTGGTTAGGCCATGTATTGCATATGCTGAATCATCGTTTGCTGAAGAGTGTGCTGCTTTCCGTGCTCAATTTAGTGTGGCCCAACAAGAGACTTGTGGAAGAGACTACGAAATGTTTGGGAACTGTCAGTACAAGTCGCCTTTCTGGATGTGGGGTCTGCGTGATTTCCTGTGCCTGGTTGGAAGGGCTGCAACATATGGCTCTTAATCTATGTCAGCAGAGTTCTTGTTGTCAGTTTCTATCCAGATTACCGGAATGGTTGACTGGAACTATAAGTACCTCCGACTGATTGCGTCAGAGTAGCACTCTTCCCCATCCACTATTAATTTTTCTTCACAAAAAGTCTTTCAGAAAATAAAATAGTTGTATGGCGGCGAAGTATCTATGTTGGACACTGATGTTATGCTGTTAACGATAACGATAATGTCTAACAATCACCTCCCCAACGATCTCTTCTTTAACACTGCTGGGTGGCTGAGCACGGCACTTGAACTTATCAGATCATTCGCCCCTGTCTAGTACAAACATTACTCGTATAAAACCGAATTTGCCTATCTTCTCCTAAACGCTACCTTAGGTTGCCATAGTCCAGGATCTCAACTAATAGTACATATCCCTTCGAACGTCATTCATAATAGCCAACACTTCATTCCAGAAAATCTGCAACATCGTTAGTAAAAACATGACATAAAATCACAAAGGTTGTCAAGGAAGATAAGCTGGCCAAAGGTCTGTCGCTAGTGTCCAGAAATGAGTGTTCTATTTGACATTATCTGGTTGTAGGAAGGCAGCAAGTAGTGGATGATTCTTTGCTAATTAGGAAAACGAAAACTTGTCGATATTCTTTCTTTTCAAAAAGTGCAGGGACCAAACGGGATAAAAATGACAGCGTTTTGAGAAGTTTATTGCAGAACAAACGCGTTCTAGCTCAACCTGATAAGTGGAACCACTTTAATCTATCGTTGGACTGGGGCGAACTACACAGCATCCCCACACGAACTAACTGAAGACACCAGTTTCCTTATCTAAAATTGTTAACTCTTTGTTCTGAATCGTAAACAACATTTTGGAATTCGCCAGATACTCTCGTTTATATATGAATTTGGTTTTCATGAGATACCTAAGTGAATCCAGCCAAATTTCTCCTTATATTGGTCGGGGAACTTTCACTTCCGAGTAGCGTATTACGCCTAGCAATTTGGCAAATTTAAGTTCACCAGGTGATGCATACACTGCGCATGAATGTTCGTTACATTAATAGGGTATCCCTTGAGTAGGCGGTGAACCGGATTTCTAGAGAACACCCGAAGATTGTGAACTGTAACAAACGTTTACACTGAGCCAGAGAACATAGAAAGTCAGTCTGCCGTCTGGACTGAAAAGAACGAGATCACTATATTTGTTTCACGAAAATGCGATGTTGCTGCAGTAGGAAACCACCTTCGCCAACCGCAGTTGAGAGGGCGGTCAGGAAATAAATTAGCTTCCGAAGGAGAAAGTACCAGAAGCTACAATCGTCGTTGCAAATTTTTCTTTAAGATAAGATAGCCCGAAGCTGATGTTAAGAGCGACTAGTCAGTGTTGCCAGTGCTTACAGGAGTGGTGGGTTCTTTACACAACCGGTTACGTGCCCGCTGACCAGCGCTCTTCAAGGCACGTTTGATGTCACACACAAGCAACCTTGAAACTGCCGCCTGCCACCTTTTATGTTAAGGTGCTAGTCCAAAACAAAATTCATCCGCGACGGATAACGGCATCCGAAATCCACTAACATCTATACCAATTTTCCATCGAGGGCGTTGCGCGATAGCCATGAAGTTGTCATGACCTGCTCATCGAGACCCAAGTGACGATGATACGGGACTAAACGTAATTCCAAAGTTTACTGGATATCTGGTTGAACCAGTTTTGCAACACAAGGGGGATCCCGTAAGTCCAAATTGGACACTAGGAATCGTTCGTAAGACGCCAAATATACCTAGTAGGTGCTCTGAAATTTACAAAATATGGGTAAAGAAGCTTCAAGGAAAGTTGTTTACGGACTGAAGTTGTTTGTACTTTGGAACCAGAAGAAACCAAATTGTTCGGATGTTATCATGAGAAGAACGTCGTAGCGAACACATGGACTCAAAGAAATATACGGCCCGCATCCTGAAAATATTTTGAAATCACTGTCGAGCAAAAGATGAATCGTTCAGCGAATACAATGACGTTTTCAGCTGAAGAGCCCAGGATAATTTATTGAACGCCAGTCAATCAATTGTACTGGATGTTTGCCTGACCAAATTTCATTGAAGATTTGCGGTATACGTATTTGGAAACAGCTACACAAGAGTTGTTTATCAACCTTGGCGAATCACTGCACACTATAGAGCGCTTGCTACCCCAACCACACACCACTTCTCAACGCCACGCAAAAGCCGGAAAGCAGTACCAAAACAACAAGTTACGAAATACATATTTAGTTCATGATCAACACCTTTCGCACTACAAACGGTGAACTTCTAAATAGGAAGTTATAGAACCTTCTGTGCTAGCAAGTGCAAAAATGCCACTTTGACTGTTTTCAATGGTCATTTGCAAGCCCAGAAGAAATGCATACTCGTACGATCGACGACAACTGTTGATAGGACACTAGAGACCTCGTCCTTCTTAAGGTTTGTCAGGAAGGCTAGTCCCCGAAATTACATCAACCTTGTTTATACTTAAAACATACATCGAGATCTTGAAAATTGTTCTAGCTGAAACATGAAGTGGACTTTACGCATTATATTCAGTTGAAGCACCTTATATACAAGTGAACCTCAGATGAAATACAACCGAGTCTCCAGTCAACACCAAATTAATTTCAGCATTACACCGGGGCTCACACCGCAGCGTTTAAAAGCGGATAGCAAGAAGCAGTGGCACTAGAGTTTTGGCAATATCGTTACCTAATAAGTTATAATAATGCAACTGCTTGAAACTGGCGTCCGGAAGCGTCCTATAAAGTGTTAAGATGTGAGGTGAACCAAAAATAACGGAAGAGCACACCAAAGTCTTATTCGACAAACCAGTGGTATTCATCTGGTGACCTTGGAGACAAGTGGTGTGCAAGAGCCTTAGAATGCCACAGGCAAGTTGGTTTTGTCTGTCCAGGATGTGATAGATGAGTCGCCGGGAGTGCCGCTGTGTGCAACACCCAACACTTTTAATACCACTTATCTGCTTGTTTAGTTATCATTGGGACAGGCTGCATTTTGGCGACTTTTTCAGAACCCGGATGACACATTCTCTGTTCAGACTAATCTGGGTGGCTAAAAACCGAGAGGAAGCTGCTGGATCAAATTTCCAAGTATTCGACATGAAGTCCAGACTGCAGTCCCCCACAGAGAATATATTTACGCACCTGAGGAAAAAGCTTAGGTTGTCCCGTACAAGTAAACTGTGGTCGCGTTTTGGTGAGGATCTTTTTTCCAGGGATTAGAACTACGTTTCATGGTGGGGTAACGGTCGAATTTTGCAATCGGACACAGGATTTGTTAAAAGTGATGTCGTGTAACAATTTGTAGTTCTAGAGTTCCGCCAAAACCGAATTTGCTGCCGTGAAAATCAGACAAAACTAAATCAATACCAGTGCCTTAGAATTGATTGACTCGTACGCAAATTGCGCAACAATAGCTGCATGAACAGGGGTAATTTGTGCCAATCTCAGTGTTTGGTTTTCTATTTGAAAGTGTTTCTATCGGCAGTCTGAAGTCCAAATTATCTACTTGCAGCTGCGGGGAGTTTTGGACGGCATTGGAACACTAAATTAGTCTTCCCCTGTTTGTTTGCTCACTGTTGAATGTCAAAACATTATCCTGTGGCAGTGTTTCTTTTAAACAGTCGGATTCCATCATTTCCTAATTTAGGTGAGAAGCCACGATACAGAACGCTTGTACGGACAAATGGACCGTGGACAGTAGAACATTCTTCATTCAAGGTTTTCGTTCACTCGCTTTTCAGTTCGATTTAAGGCTGTTTCTTTAGATTAGCCGGAAGCGTTTGACAGCCAGCTAACCGATTGTGCAAATTACGCAGTTAGCTGATTTTTGGTCCAGACAATCTTCAATTATTAATTATCCGAATGAATGCGGTACGAACGAAGTACATACATGAGAAAGCTTTCACGGCAGTTCAAACACTGGTATTTGGAATCGGTTGTTGGCGTTTGTCTAATCGCTCTCGCTATACGTGACCGGATTGAGAATCATCAGTAGTGCGCATATCATGAAAATTCAGGTGGTCTTGAACCCACGACATCTGCTAGTAGTTTGAACACTTAACCTTTCGACCATGAGCGACAGCTTAACAGCGTGATTGGCTCTCACTTGGACAAGATATATATATATATATATATATATATATATTCATGCTCCAATCACGGGACCCACATCACGCGGTCACATTGAAGAGACGACTTCTCAGATGGAACTTTCCTTCATCGGGTGTATTCTCTTTCTCGCTTTCTCTCCCCCTATTTCCCTGAGGTACTTATAGATCACAGTTAGTTTGAGGAAATTGAAGAGTTTTTGACCGGCTTTACTTACAGGACAAGACTTTCACTGAAGATTCTAAAATCTCCCCACGCTACGAAGAAAAAAACGTAACTACCTATAGTTCGCGGCCAGTCATGCCACGAAGTTCGCAAAACCCATGTACTGAACTAGGCGAGTAGTACCAGAGTCGAGGAATTATTGACAGGTTGCTGAGAGTTAAAAAGTGAATAACGTACTGGAGAAAAACTGGAAGATGGGATATAAATGTGGCAGGTAAACTAAGCCAAGAATATCCCTGAAGCGTGGACACGTTCGCCTATTCAGATGTGATAATTCAGGTGCATCCACCGTGAGCTGCTTTAGTGGTGTTAACACGCACTTCACGCATGTCGTATGCTTCGGAGTTCAAAACCCCAACATGACCGAGAATATACACTGCTGATGAGCTACACTAAGAGTGAAACTCGAGTCCACCACTTCCTCCTTTTGGCGTGGACTAGCCGGAATAATTGGTCCAGGAGCCAGGAGGACAACTGCTCAACCAACTAATGCCCCATCTTCTGGTTATAATCCCGCCGCAACACATACGTTTAACCCACCCTGACCCACTGGCAACAGCTGGATCAGTCGTTCGTTTTTTCTTAGGACAATAAAACAGCCAGTCATTTTGACCGTCCCCTGACATTCCACGTTTGCTAGCATCGTCCCGAGAGATGGTCTGGAATGACGACATAACTGGTCGCTGGTTCCACTGTGTCGGCCAATCAAATGGATTTGTTAAAAAAACTTGAAGACTGTGTCATGGTCAGTCAGTTTTTTCTTCTTGAAGCACTACTTACGTTTCTGACTTTCATACCAACGGCGCCAAAATCTACACTTAGTTCCGTCAAGCCAGCCAGGCAACGGTGACTCAGCTCCACCTTCTGTGACTGGCTAGACGTGCCAACAAAATCTAACTCGCATCAGCAAATAAACACCTACAGAAGACCATTTATTGCTTTGGAAACCACACACACTCCTGAGCACAAGCCTGACTTTCCCCAGTTAACAACAGAACCAGCGGATTAATATGATTTCACGCCAATCTGCCTCTCTAGCCTTGCCTACCTCATTAAGAACGCCTCGATCAACGAGCTGTAAAGGCTTCAAACCCGCCGACATAAAGCTCAAGGACCAGTGTGATTGACAAATAGCCAAGGTATTGTCTTTGAGGATCACACCTGTAAGTGTCGCCAGTTTACAGTAACCTCAATGAATTTAGCGTTCTTCACAGTCGGCTGATAGGCCCCCTGAGAAGCCTCAGATCGTGCAGTCCGATGGTTTGTCTGCTCCTGTGAGACACCTATAAGGTTTCTGTAGTAAATAGTTTGGGAATTGAAGAGGCCGTTCACTCTAGAAAGGTTTTTTTCTAAGGGATTCGCTTTTAGGGAGACTACTGTACATCAAAAGCGATTCGTGTGGAAAGTCGCTTTGGCTTGATCTTAGCAAAAAGCAGATCACTTTTTATGGAGTGAAGGTCTGGGACATCTTTGCAATGATGCGGTCAATTTAAACTGCTGCAGTCGACCCTGACAGTTCCGAGCATTCTGCAACAAAGGGACGGTCCTCAAATTGCCATCCTGCTAAGAGTTTCTAAGACATCAGAAGTTAAGTGATACCATAGTCTTGAACAGCATTTTGAGCATTATGCACACTCGGTTCCCGGATATATAAACACATAAGCATAAACATATCTGCTAGCTGATTGGGGAACTAGGTCAACGTGCACCGCAAGTCACAATTGATGCTAACCACTGGCAGTGTTATCGAAAAAAAGCTGGCGGATTAAGTCTATTGGCTAACGGAAGCCACAACCCCATACACGGAGTTTGAGGATTTGGAGACATTTTTAGTCGCTTGACGTCATGCTGCATGTTGATAGGAGGACAGATTTCTACCATTGAATTGTGCACGAATCTTGAAAAACCGCTGTTCGCACTACGGTTGGTCTTCGTACAAACCCGTAAAAATTAAAACCACTAAATAGCGGAAGGGATTTACTAGAGTTGATCAGTGGTTACGAGATTTGTAGAATTTGTAGTCACACCACTCGCGTTTGAATACTTCAACTCTGAACACCCATCTAATCAGACCAGTGTTTCCCATTTACAGCATGACCGCTTAGTCCGACAGCTCGAATAACAACCCAACAACTGACCTGGTCTTGATGCCCAAGTGAATCTGCTGTCAGGAAGCGTTGACTGTTCAAGTGTGTAACTCCGCCATTCAGTTACGAATGACTGTTACCGGTATAGCTGACTGACACATTCCTTGGGTTTTCACGCCCGAATCGCAGTAAGTTTGAAGTGTAATTTTAAACAACTTGACCTGTTCTAGAAAATCTCGGACACTTCAGCTAGGGTAATGTCCACCGTAACTCGTTTTCTTGGTCTTCGGTGATAACCTGCACCCTTGCTTGTGACTTCCATTAAAAACAGTTGTGTCATACGTTTCTTACGGACGTATCTGCACTCAAGTAGAAGATGTCTGCCCAATCCTGTGGCTCTTTAGTAGGGACGACGGTAGTCACACACCAGTGTACTTCACTTGATCGCATTCAGGTCAACCAGACCGAAAATAAACTTTCGGTTCGCCGTATGGGGAAGTTGTTGGACTGTCCAAATTGCGAATTCGGTCTCACATGGACTCGTGGAGCATACCACCACAGCGCGCGTACAAAGATGCAAACGCCTGCAGCTCCAAAACTAAGCAAATGACTGATCGGGGACGGGATAAGAAAAACGTCAGACGTGCAGTGTATTTACGACCTATGATGGCCTAGCGCATCAATTTAATACCTGGCTCTAAGATACATGTGGGAAGTTAAGTTGATGGCAAATTGGGAAATAGGCTTATCTGACGAGCCCCAGGAGGAGGGGATTACTGAGGTCCGAGCGCATCCAAAACTCAGTGGACCAGAATACGAACACCCAGCACAGTATTTGCCGTGGTTACACCTCGATTAAAGCCCAAATGGAGGCGGGATTGGTCCGACGAGAATGCCTCACCGATATCCACCATGATTCAAGAGAATAATCTGGTGTCTGTCAAAACCATCCCGGATAGGACAAATGCGGCTACCGAGAGCACCTGAGAAGATCCAGGAATAAGTTTGTGAAATACCTACGGGGAAAGTGCTACAGCAAATAAAGGGAAGAGTTTCAATCACAGAAGTACAGTCGTTTTCACAAAGGATACTTTATCAGTTACCAGACTAAAAAAAAATCTATGCACCATATGTTCAGCATCTTTAGCTGACATAAAATACAAAAACTGGCAAAAACCTTAAAAAAACTCAAGGAATTCCGGCCGCTTTGGAGCAGTACTCCTCAACTCAGCGGGTCAGGAGATGTCGATTTGATCTATATAGCCCAGCTGCCCTATTGTGTATGGAAAACCTGACTTAACTGCAGCGCCGATGGTCACAAGCCAACTGTGAAGTGGGACAGCAGCGGAAAATACCTCTACCGCAGAATCGGCCTCCAATTCACAACAGGCAAGATTATGGCTCCTACCTTACTTAGCTGACTAGTTACTGGTGGCCTGTATGAAAACTCCTTCCTAGGAAGCGCGGGCTTCAGAGCAGTCCAAGTACGATTCAACCGATTTTAACTGCAAAACGAATCCAGGGGAAAATTGGCGCTCTTTGAATGGTATGGTGATTTCATCAAAGCCCTAGGCTCGCTCAGCACACAACTTCAGGCTTAAAGAGGCACTGTTACACTTTGAAGAGAACTTGGCTGTCAACCTCATCAAAGAATTCCACCTGTGGAGCTACTTCGGTCTCGTAATCGATGACGGACTAGAATGGGGTTGGGTTCCTTCCCCAGCCGTTTTCAGCCCCCATTTATCAACTTCTGCGCAGAGATCGTCCACCATTGCCATCTTCACCAGCAGTTAGATGGTTATCTGCTCAGTTCGAAACGTCTCCTGGTCAGAACAATGCTAGGTGAGACTACTGTCCTCATACTGCTTATTTCCGAATTCTGAAGCAAAATTACAGCGACTGACTATGGCTCTCGGTTTAGCTATATATTGCTTTGGCTCAAGTATAAATATTTCTAATACATTTGTCGTTTAGCAGCCTGCACAGGAAATTCAACATGAAACACCAAGATTCGGCTCCATAACTGTGAGGTAGTGTGCTATACAAACTCCTTCTATCTTGGCAGCACCTTACCCACCTATATGACAGTAAACAATTTAAAAAAACGCACGGATCACAAAACCCAGCACGGCATTAGATTGTCTTCAGAAACGCGTCCGGAACAAACACCGCTTAAGGGGAGGCACCACAATTGCCGTACATTGAGATAGCGTTCGCTCTTCATTACCGTAGGACCGTGAGGCATGGATGCTACACACACAAAATGTTTTCATTCTGCCCCAATTTAAATGACACCGTCACTGAAAAATTTCTGGGATTAAATACGATTACAGATAACGTATATCAAAGCCCTCAGGACAGCAAACACAATAGGAACGTTGAATGCACTCTGATGTGAAACCAGCTCCGTTGGGGGGTATCTGTGGATGAAAGTACATGGTAAACGATATGGCGCGAATTCGTGCACACCCTTTCGAACGAGAGCCATCGTAAGTTCCTCGATTGCGCAGCTTGGTAAGTTACACAGTTGCTGGCAAAATCCCAGGTCATTTTCTACACAACTAAGCGCGTCCGCTTGTAAGCCATCACCTGTCGCACAATACTTGCTCGCCGAGTTCGCGAATCCAAAGCTAAATTGCTTTTGTCAACAAGACTCATCACATCTGATCTCTCGCCTCGGGGATAAGTTAATTTGTCTCCCTATGCCAATAAACCGTTGTTTCTAATTACCAGCCTATTTGCAAATGTAACACCGATGAACATGTTGAATGTAGAGGGGATAGACCCGAACACCTGGAACTCTATCACGGGAGTATCATATGAAGACAAAATTTCTAGGGCCAGACATTGGTACGCAAAAGTGTGTTATTGCTTAATTGGGAGCTTCATTTTGTGCAACGCAACAGACCTTGTCACCTCCAGGGTTTACCCATCACAAATATTTGGAATTTAGTAAGGGCGAATGTTGTCCATTTTAGCCGTCCAGGAGGCTGGGACTGCGTTCGCTGAACAGAGGAAGATGTTTTTCCAACACAGTAGAGCGTGTCCACGTGACGCGTTTTCATTGGTAATTAATACTTCCTTATTGAATCCGTCGCATGATCACTCAGTTTCATTGCAACGAAAGCAGTGCACCTGGGGTCATATTACTTGGCGTAGAACATAGAGAAACGCATGAGAACGTTAACGAAGATCGTTTGAAAAAAATGTCGGCGAAATTTTGATTTAAACAACTGACTTTAGTGGATATCTATCGAGAGGTAAGCAAACCGACCACACTGCTCAATAGTGAACCCGTTCGCGTGACGATTCAGAGGCATCCAACATGCGCTTGTGGAGCTGTGGTAACACGCTCCCCTCACATGTTAAGTGTCCAAGGTTCGAACTCCGCGGCGGCCAAAGACAAGTACTGCTGACATGCTCTAATAAGAGCAAAACTCTAGTTCAGTGCTTCCTCCTTAAATGTTACTGATTGTTTCCGGCAATCAGCTGGGCCACGTTGAGTTTAGTGCAAAACCCCAAAAGTCAAATCGTTCAAATGGAGGTTTATCAACAAATGCGATACTATAAATACAATAATAAAATAATGAAATCGCACAAACCTCAAATTGAGGGATTGTGCTGGCTCCTATAGTGGAACTGCTAAGTTCAAATGGGATTCTGTATAAATAGGTATTTTGGAAGCATTGCGCCTACCCAAAATTCACAACGACTCAAGGCAAAGTGGCCACAAAATGGAGAAACCTACGTGTTGATTTAAACAAGACGTGCGATGACAAGGTCGAAGAGTGGTTTACGTTTAAATCGAAACAAGAAAGGCGGTACAGGCGCAAAACGGAAGCAACAAACGTGGAATCACAGTGTACATAATAAGAATAGAAGGAAAGAATCAGGAGGTGTGAACTTAGCAGAATACTTGGGACAGGAAAAAAGAAGGAGCACCGCGGATGTGAATACGTGTAAACACTTGGACACACGCGCTAAGCGTCACGCGAGAGCGGCTCCCTAATTTCCACGTGTTCCAGGACAAATAAATATTATTCAACAATAAATTAGAACATAAGATAAGGTGTATCAAAATCCGTCGTTTGAAATGAAGTCGGTTCAATTTTGTTTTTTACACAGCAAAGTGTTGAAGGAATTAGTCATGGTACTAGCGTTGATGAATAGTTGACAGTGGAAACGCTAATGTTTCCTTGACATAATACACCACTCGTAAATTCGCTGAAATCTATTCGACAGCCCGTTTCTTTGAGCTGATAAGTTATGCGTATCACCGAGTTTCCGTTAACGTCATTTTCCCCCTAGAACTCCATATCGTAGGCCATTCGCGAACTACACACATTTGCGAAATACTTTGGTGTCAACAACAGATTCAACTGAATCTCCAGTTTGTGATATTCACCAAGTGAATGTGCTACATTCAGGCTGTCTCATGTTTCAATCCCGAATATCGTGCTAACTTCGATGTGAGACGACCTTTGAGCGGCACATTCAGCTGGTGCATATCATAAAGCGAGGATCCAAATGACTCTCACGTTTAGCCAACATGGTTTGCGAACTGCTGATATTTCTATAAAGGCACAATAGTCTAACAGCGAATTCGTCCTTAGTCACTTTAGTTTCTTGCTGATACAGTGAACCACAACTTTTCCCCACATTCGAATAAGAAATTTCGATTCTGGAGGTTCATTCCAAGTATACATTCGCTTGACCACCTCGGATACCTGATTGTGACCTGAGATTTTGCAGCTTAGAAACTGTCCGTGCCCTTTGATGCGCTTTCTTGTTGCCTTGAGTCCAGTTTGGATACGTGTTAGACCGGAGAAACTTTGCATGTAAGCTCGTAGAGTTTTACCTCACCCACTCAATAAACTTAGGCGATGGATGTAAATGGTTTGCAGGGTCCGAAGTAGGTTTCATTCAGATTAAGTCAGAGATATCAATGATGAATGTCATTTGCGCGTGCCTCCTCGTACTATCTAGTGTTAAATATGCATGATAAGCGATGTCTTTTTGGCCATAAAAAATCCCGCAACAGTCACAACCCTCAAGGAACTCGGTGAGAGCCTTTTCTCACAAAGAGTCATAGCTTCATTCATTCGTATACGTGGACAGAAAAACCCAAATGTAAAACTAACAACTCCAAACCTGACAAAACTCTATTCAAACAAGGCCAGTAAGCCGAACAAGGTGTCTCTGCTAGTGTTAAATTGCTGTGCGTAGAAGATATCTATCAATTGTCCAGTTGTGTTCGAAAAAAATTCCGAATTACCAACAAGCGAAGAATCGCCAAAATATCTCCTCCACAAAGGCCTGTGAATTTGCCAACCTGTTCTTAGTCCGCCTGATTTCTTGCACGTCTTTTTTACTGAAAGTTATGGGGTTGTTACTCCACGAGAGTACAACATCCTCACTGAGCTCATCATCATCGGTTAGTGATATCAATTTATGCACAAGGTGCAACAATCTAATATGGTCACGGTGCCCTGTCACCGTCGCATAATTTAGACGGCTTCAGACATCGCCATGAAGTGCTTCCAGGTCTGCTTAACGGATGTCGGAAGTGTCTAGACTCGGTAGATCGAGAATGCCTGCTACATACAGCTACGGGACGAACATCGAGAGACCACCGCTTCCCCCACACAACTACTTTATCACTCGAAAGTAGTACATTCAGACTAACAGAAATTTGCCGAGCATTCTTATCAACCAGTGCCTAACTGACCTCAAGAAGTTTTGGTCCTGCTAATTCGCTATTGTTTTCAACGAGGTTAATTTTCGATTTTTTGGCCTTTATATACAACCATTTTGTACGCACATAAACCTCCTAGGGAGGTCTAGAATGCATGCACAAGCGACGGATAAAAAATTCTTGCTTTGTTTAGTTTTGATATAATAATACTTGATAGACTCCCGGAAATTACACTTAGTAGATTAATCGCTAGTGGTAGTTGACAGATACGGCGATCTGGAATATCCGCAATGAGCAACGAGACGCCCTGTAATTTTTTTCAACAGAATCAATATCATTTGCCCTAGATTTCTGAAAATAGTTACCTGTTCTAAAAAGGTATGAAGTTGGTCTGCAGGTGAAGTGTAGATTCTGCAGCCCTGTGGTACACATTTTTCGGCTCGGACGCCCGGTCATTCCATGTGGAAGAAAAAGTAACAGACATGTGGTGATCATTCAGATAACTAACAAACGTTAACGAGATTATGATGTTGGGACTATTCCTACCTGAATGAAACCCTGCTTCTTTTGTTTCAACAGAGTGAAATACTACCAAACGCAGGAACACCAGTGAACCTGGTGGTGAACCAGGTGGACTTCAAAAGATAGCACAAAATCTTCCGCGATGATCTTCAGTTTTTTTAGCTGAGCTTGCGGTGTGAAGCATTCTAACATTCAAACAGTGTTGTTGGAAATCTTAAAGATACAGGTGAATTTTAGACGAACCTTTTCTCAGCAACAAAGTGGTTTGCAACGGAGGCCAAACAATATGTCCAGAGCTGTAAATTTTGCTCCATTCGCAAGATTATCATAACTCCTCTAATGTAGTTGCAGCAGTTCGTGTCTGTCCCCTCTACATTCAACATGTTCATCGGTGTTACATTTGCAAATAGGCTGGTAATTAGAAACAACGGTTTATTGGCATAGGGAGACAAATTAACTTATCCCCGAGGCGAGAGATCAGATGTGATGAGTCTTGTTGACAAAAGCAATTTAGCTTTGGATTCGCGAACTCGGCGAGCAAGTATTGTGCGACAGGTGATGGCTTACAAGCGGACGCGCTTAGTTGTGTAGAAAATGACCTGGGATTTGCCAGCAACTGTGTAACTTACCAAGCTGCGCAATCGAGGAACTTACGATGGCTCTCGTTCGAAAGGGTGTGCACGAATTCGCGCCATATCGTTTAACATCTACTTCCATCTGCATATAAGCCCACGATGACAGATTGCTTTGGATGAAGTAGCTAGTCGAAATTTCCAGGTTAAGTTTAGTTAAGTGTACTCAGTGTGCTGAACATGATCCATGTGGTCTCATACATGGGACTATTGAGATGCAATTTAGGATCTCCTGTTTGCCTACTGTAACGTATTATCTTATCATCCTACCCGCGATTGCATCCCTTATAGGTTCCTAAGGGTTGTGCTTTTCAACAATGTTTCATTTTACACAACGTGCTGCCCAAGGGTTGCACAACATTCAGCTGTCTAACAAGATAACTGAATTGGATAGTTCTCACTGTTGTAACCTTAGGATAGGTGTAGGTAAAACAAACAGTTCACACCGCACCCTGTAAGAAATGGGTGTCCAAAAGCTCCGGAGATTTTCGTCCCACTTTCCGGCTTTCGTTACTCGGCCCGCATTGCATGCCTGTATACGCACCTAAGGTTCGTTTTTTTCTAAATTTCTCACAATGTCAGTATGGACGTCACAGGTGAACAAGCTGGTAGATGATAGTGTTTGAATTTACTGATCGGCTACAATTCACCGAAATATTTATAGTATGGAGCAGCAAACTCCCAATCAAGCTTACATGAGGCACAGGGATCCCAAAATTAGGTGTGTAGGAAGTTACTGGTTTGTTACTTTCTCAGTCATGCTGTGAAGCTAAAATTATCCATATAAATATTTTATTTGTTTAAACTGATTCGCATAAACTTATTTGGGCAAAATTTCAGACGAAAAATATTTCGGTCCATTTCAGATCACATCGTAGGTGACATGCAGAAAATTGCTTTTTTTCGTTTTAAATTTTTCACATAACTTTTAGTCACACAAATGACAAATTAGGTTCGACAGCTCAATTTCACTCTTTGGTACGAAAAAACGGCGCCCGCTATTGACGCTTTTGACATGTCACGAAGTTTCAACTCCTAGAATGGATGTCGTGATTCTGTGAAGTTTGATAAATTCTAGTCCTAGTCGAGCTCGTCTAATTTTTACTCAACGTTTGTCAAAGTAGGGGAAAGCCGTCGAAACGGACGGGGTGCTTCTACCATAGGGAACATCCTTGGCATTGTGGTTTGAAGCAAGCCGCCAACATAAGCAATGTTCACCCAACACTTAACACCTGTAAGTCTACACAAATCTTCTGTGTACTTTCCAGGTCCATTATTGATTAGCACTCGCCTTCACATGCTCCCCCCCACCCCCCGCGAATGAAAAACTGGCATTCATTAGGGCACTGTGAACACCAATAAGCACATGGAATCAAGTTAATCACTTCACTTAACATGGGTTCGTGAGAACCCCGATGTCTGAATTGAGACCATGCCTCTGGACTACTCGACAGACGCATGTTCATTAGAACACTGTAACTCAATCTCATTGGTCCACAATTGAACTTTTATTGGGATGACTTCTTGGCTTTAGAAGAAATGTGCCCGAAATCCCAGGAGAGAGTAGCTTGAAACATTATTTAGACGTAATACACCAGTCATAAGGCTGTTGAAAGTTACTAGCCCACGACCGGTTTCGTCATTCTTAGAGTTCATCAGCTGGGCGCAGTCTTTGAGTTTCCGTCAACCTCATGTTCTAATTGAAGGAAAATTGCACGAGATTCGACTAATCCCCTCACCTGCCTACCAATTTGGCTTTCACGGGAGACTCACCTGGAACCCAGCTGAATCTCTCGTTCATGATGTTCTTATTCAACTGAATGTGCTACCCCGGGCAGCTTCATGTTTTAGTTGATACGATGTTTGAAATATCGCAAAGCACTATATAGACATAACACACTACTCATACGGTTGATGAAAACTCCACAGCTGGATTTCAGGTGGGTCTCCGTTGAAAAACAAATTGGCATGTAGCTTAGTGTATTTAGGTGAAAAATGTTTTGTCCAGCTAGACAGCCCAAGATCGTTTCCAGCAATAAAAAACTGCGCAAGGCATTGCATTGCATCTGTCAATTAATACATGTTTCCTTTTCTGATTTTAGCTCACATAATAGCCATTGAAAACAAATCACGTTCAGTTTTGCACATAGTTGAAACTCTTGGCTGAATGAATCGCGATGGGCTGAGATTGAAAAACATGTCTTGAGTGGTTTTACGTTCATCGAAAACTGTTACACTGTAGAATTCACTGTAAAATTCACTCTTGTTAGAGCATCATTTTTCATTTTTCGAACAAAACGGAGGGTAGGCAAAGTGAGGTTTTGACGTGGCCGAGCCTTGAATGAGTCTCTAAATAGCCTGACGTTGGTTTGTTCGCTGAGCTGGAAAATTTGATTGCAAACTCAGCTTTCTATGACCACAGATAAATGAACAAACCTTCCCTTACAATCTTTGGCGTTTTAAATTCCTAAAACCTAATGAATATCTCCTTTGTAGTGATATTTTATCGTATTCGGTCAATGACGTATGTCTTCATTTTATATATTGTTGGTTCAAACTCATAGGAGTAACCATTGGATTTAGCGGTGCTGCGGTTCTGATATCCGTATAAAGTGCAGCATCGAATATATGGCCTTTATTTACCAGCTTCAAACTTTGCGGGTTTAAAGTAGTTTCGTTTTCATCATCAAGCATGAGATTAACAAGGTCTTTTTCGGAAGTATCTTGTCCATATTCCGCTGCTGCATTCATCCCAACGAATTCCCGCCGGGTTCTTATCCACTGCAGCAAAGCGAAGAGGGTGGTCTGTCGTATTTCTTGCCACAGCCTTGTTGTAATTATTCATGGTCGAACAGGTGACACGTACCATTGACTGCTGTTGCCAAAAAGATAGATATCTTGCCCCCTTTCCCCTGTGTGCACATGAAACCCTGGTGAAATAAAATCCTGATAGTGTTGTAGCAATGGCTATGGCTTGCGTGGTGTGTGTGATCCTTCTGTGATATAAAGTGACCATCCTGGAACATCAACTCGCTCGCCTACTCCACATGTATCCCCCGGGGCCAGGCCACATATTCCAAATGATGGTGGTTAGCAAAATCTGTTCACCTCTAGTTTGACAGAGCCAAGTGCCAGTTATCTGCCACTTCCTCAGCTAAACTGGAGTGATAGTTGAGGGAAGATTCACCAACAAGTAAGTTCGGCTTCTGTCCACTGAGAGCCAAGGTATATTTCAAGTGGTTCGACTGCGACTCCAATGATGCATTCTTAGAAGTTCTAACCCGGAAGAATTTTTCTTTGCCATTTGAATGATCCATAGGTCATTCCTTACTGAGTGCACGCTTTACCAGTGTCAACCAGACATCGGTTGTGACATTTCAGTTATCCATGAATTGTCACGCTAGCTGAGGAAATTTGTCTTGGTGAAGGTTTAACGCTTGACACGAGATTGCGTGAAGTGATGAATGTCCGTTTGTGGGGAAAAAGAGAGAGTAACTTCTAAAAATAAGCGTTTTGTCTGTACTATTTTTATTGGTAGGTGAGTGAGCCAACGATCTCCCCAAATTTTTGCTAGATGAATTCGAAAGTTTGGTTATTTCAGTCAGTCACCAAAGACGGAGTTATTGACAAGACTAAATAAAATATGTTATGTTGCGTAGGTTACAATTTTCGCCACATCATCAGCTAGCTTTTTAATAAGGAAGGCAGAAATAATGTTTAGAAAATCATAAAAACACCTCATTTTTCCAGAGTTCCCCTCCGTACCCTAGGACACGGACGGGGGCAAATATAGTCTATTTATGTTTCAACTTACCTTTGTACAGAGCAAATTTCTGGGTTCGGACTTAGGTCCGGCTGAGTCAACTCACTGCAAACGGTGCGCCCTCCAGGGATGTGAAATGCTGTTAAGACCAACTCATAGACTGGCAAAAACAGCTATGTGATCAACAGTCTGATAGTGTTTTTTGATAGCTAGTGAACACCCCTAAGATTGACATCTTCGGCGTAGTATGATGTTTAGCTCTAACTAATTGATCAGATCCAAGAATAACGTGTTCGGCGAGCGGCTACGATCTCCAATCCACGCAACAGAGACTCGACTATAAACCATCCTTTTGGCGAGAATGAGGCATTTCACGTCGGTCAACTCTGTCTTAGTTTGAGCGGAGTAAAATACTGGCACAGAAATAACTAAGGAAAATGTGTCCTAAAGACCGTCGGGAAATAACGGATACCAACAAAATCATTCATTCAGAAACCTCAGAAACCTGTCGAGGCCCCAGGAATTGAATAAAAAGAGTTATGTTAAAGTAAAATGACACCCGTGCATGCTGACTCAAATCAAAACCATCGTGAGTAGAATGCTACTCACACAGCAAGTGTTACAGAACACAGCTCATCCCAAATACTCACAGAGGCTAAAAAGTCGCTGGACGAGTTGTAGGTTAGGGAACGCAGGGGATGGATCATTTTGCATGTTTATTTCGTTTGAATGATGCAATCATTACTAAGAGAAATTTTATTATTTGAACTGCTCTGATGGGTAAGATGAGAAGTCAGACTGTTTTCGTTGTGCTTGTTATAATTGTTCTGTAATGGAACTACTTTGTTGGCGATGCTAAACCCGCGGTAGACAGTAAAATTAAACACCAGGATATTGAATGATTTATTGCTTCCAGCGATTCCTGGGAGCAGACATGGATCTGTGACATGGATCTGTCCTGATTTAGATCCGGTGATCTAGTCAGAGATTCACAATAAGAACTATAATGGAATTTGTTGACAAATGATATTTGAGAATTCTAATCAGAAATCCATCCTTCAAGTAAGTCACTCTACGCTAAAAAGCTAAGAACCAATGTACAGCTGTTCTATCCCTATTGAGAATCTTCAGTGGTACGCACCCCATGTGTCTCCAGGACGATTCGAATTCGCAATCTCTTCGCTAGTAGTCGAAACTAGACGTTCGACCACGAGCGGCTGATCAGCAGTTTGATTGATTCGGACTTGAACAGGACATAGCACCACTCATTCGTCTGTTACTGAACTCACATCACTTGATGGCTTGTTGACTGACTTCTGGGGTAGTATTCTAGTGTCCTAGTCCACTAGCCGAAAGGTCGAGGGTTTGAATCCCCACGGAGCTTCATAAGATGCGCACTTCTGATTTACGACAAGGATAAACAGTTGAACAATGCATCTCGGCTATTTGGCATAGACTGACTCCACTTACAGAACGAAATCTCTCCTTACTACCAATATTCCGAATCAAGTCCCTTTGTGATATGCATATTCGAAGTAGCCACACCTTCATTGAGTTTATCCGCTTGCTGGATTGTGGGTGAAAGCATTAGAGTTTCAGTATGACTGCCTTCACTAGGACACCGCCGCTTCAATGGAAAATTATCTGACGAATGCATTGTGTTGCTCCTAGGGATGCTGGTTTGTCAGATTTTCGGTGGCAAGGAAAACGGTATAACTGGCTTTTCAGTGGAAACACTTGCGGCAGCTTGTGTGCGCCGTTGAGCAAGGGTCACTAGTATAACTAAGTCCGGGTGAGGATTTTGGCTTATGATTTCAACTGGCTGAATTAAAGTTTGTGTCCGGTGCCCACCTACAGTGTGAGATGCAAGACTGATCAGATTGCGACACTTGTTCGACGAGGTGACAAGGGTGCAAGTCAGACCGTGGAGCAACCCAACTGGTTAAAGCGGTACAGCTGGGCCAGTCTAGCCAAATTGTCTGGGCGGGCACGTGAGTGTGTGCATGTGTGCATGTGCACTTGCGTGTTTGTGTGCAACGTGCGTGCGTGCGTGGTACCTCCAGGCCAGATGGGCGAAAGGGAGCCAGAGATCAATTGCTATTTAATGCAGTGACATATGAAGGTGGCGAGTGACTTTCTGAAGGCTCCAAAATCACGTGATGTCGAGTGCCCTTATGATGCGGATACATTACACCGTTTACTGATTGCCGCATGTCCTCACTAATATGATTTTCAGGAAAAATGACAAATTTTCTGAGCCGATGTTACATAGGTCTTCGAAGATGGTGCTGAGTCATACAAACATGTTGAAGCTGATACTGCGTATCTGCAAGACATTAGTTTCAACATTTTACATCCTATCGTGGTACGATTAACCTGATCAATCGGTACCAAGTTACTATCATTACTAAATCGTAAATGGTCCTTTTTTGCAGGAGGTGAAGGTTGTTTTAACCCAGGATGGACTATGCTCTGCTCGGTACGGTAATCGAAATGCACTACTGGCTTCACTAGGGGTGGACAGCCATCATTAATCCTAACTTTTCTACGATCCTCAACTGTGATCGGTGACCGCTTGATGTTGGGATTGCGTGTAGAATTGAACCTGAACTCAGTGAGTGAATTTTGCCACTTCCGCCTGATGGTCTCCAGTCAGAAATCAAAGCATATTGAAATGTATCACAGAAACGACGACTTTTACTTTGTGATTACTTGCCAGCACTTAAGACCCCACAGGTTGATACTGAGGATTGAGGACCTTGAGGATCTTTGTGGATTGTAAAATTCTAGGGAAAATTCTGACTAGTCAGATTCCCGACACATATCGGTGGCAGCCTTTGGCCAAGCAAAACCCATTTGAAATCATATGCACTGTGCGTGTAAATGAATTTCTAATCAGGACAAAATGTGTGGTGGATTACTCTTCCAGGACCAACCATCAGTCGGTTTCACGTGGAGAATTAAACATTTCTCGTATTATACGCATGAACTTAGCTCTGAGTGAAGCGTCAACCACAAACAGGTAACGTCACCGGAAAACCGGTGAGGAGAACTTGTTCAGGGACACCTGTCGTTTCTCTTTGCGTTTAACCCCAAGGAAATTGCAAACAAAGCGCCCAAATTAACTCTCCACCTTGGAGTCATTTTGAGGTCTAAAAACAATCGTAGTGATAAAAATTCCTTTACTGCCCTGCTTTGGGCTCACCAGTTGAAAATACTTCGATAACTTGGGCATCACTCTGAAGCACACTTCGATCAGCACTTATTCTCGGAAGGTTTCACAAACAAACGATTTGTTTGGAAGTCAAGTTCACGTATTCCAAAGTTGTTACTTACATTTGTAATAAGAAAGATAGAAATTTGACGCCCAAATACCGACGGAGTGAACCGGTAGCGAGAATTCTCCGTCCCCTCATACACTTACCTGAAAGCCAATTTTGACGTGTATTCAATAAATCAACCGTCTAATGGTGAATTTATGTTCTTAAACCTTTTTCTATTTTGCGGACTCTGGGAATTACTTTTTGCTGAAGTCCAAAACCCTCTTCTGTACAAGTGTAATGTACATCTAATGGGTTAAAAATGTGTGCTTTTTGTTTTCACTGAGAGAAAGGATCAACCAAGCATGAATCCTTTTCATTTGTGTTCGAAAGCAGGATCTGAATTACCTCTGAAATGCTTGAATCCCGGAAGTCGGAGGAAAAGCAATTGACGTTCACACACGAGTTAAAAATTGACGGAATGGTAGTGAAAAGAAGACCGTAATTGCCTCTTTTTAGTGTCATGACCAAACGCCGTACCCTTCGTTTTCGTTTTATTATTCCGCTTGGGCGTGAATACATTTCTGGACAACTACATTATTCGTTTTTCCCATCAGATCTTTTGAAGTGCACGTGAAGAGTGACATCTCTCGCTGCTAGATAACTGGCAGAAACGGATGTAATTGTGTTCTGCGTGGTGAGTGGGGTAGCACGTGCCGATTAAGTGGTACTTGATTCATCACAACAAGGTGTACTGGTCTGTTTTATGGAAAACGAGCTAGGTATGGTTTTATGTGGGCCTGGGAAGCTTCAACAAAACAAGGCAAGTTTTGGGATTTTTCTCCACATCTGACATAAAAATTAATGGAGGGTTTTTAAACGAATTTAAACGTCTTTACTCACAGAATACCTCCTTTTGAGTGCTTGTCAAACACATTAAGAGCAGTGCTGTTTAAGTTTGCCAGGGTTCCCCACGGATGTCAAGAGTGCCATGTCATTTTCTTCCAGACTTTTCTGAATGGATTGTTTCGGACAGGTTTGAGAGGTAGTCTACAGATTTTTGAACTGCATTTATCTATACAGCAATTTGGTTTTAACGAGACCAAAATTATGCCAGCCGTAACTCTCGTTTTATGGTGTTCAGCTAGATTCATTTGAGTCTCCCGTTAACAGCACTTTAGTTTGCAAATGAGTGTATTTTGCAAAGTTCGTCAATTTTGGTCCAAGTAGAGCATAAGATTGACGGAACCTCGAGGACTGTGCGTGCTTGATGAACCCCCAAAAAGGGGGGAAACGATTGTGGGCTTTCGAGGAGTTTTGAGCAACCTTATGAGTAGTTCCCTTTGCGATTGTTTTCAAGGCTTTTCTGTAAAGATAACATCTTGATCGGTTCCTGGTCTTTTCAGAATTATTTCTCGTTAGCTCCCTTTGAGTTGCGACAAGATTTATTTGGGCGTTCGTCTCAAGTTGACAGCAAGGTTAAAGAAAATACCAGTTATCGGATATCCGTAAAATTCAATTGGGTCTTACCTGTTATATTGACGTCATGGCAACTGCTGACGCACCTAAATGATTGCGGGAATGTGGGGATATCAGATTTGAGATCTCGCTATCTCACCAGTTGCCTGAAAGTAATGAACCGATGTACAATGTGAACCAGTCGAGGTTATATGAAGCCAAATCAATTGTTTGGGTATTGTTTGTGATCGCCGAGGTTCAGTTTCAAACTCCAGATGATTGTTCGGTCACCAGACCCGAATAATGAGGCATGTGTCCAGGATACGTTCAGGTAAGTTCTCATTTGCCCGGTAAACTGATATGCAGCGTGAGACAAGGATTTTGGATGTTTTGTGGGGTTTTGCGGGATAAGTATTTTGTTCAAATTCACACCACTTTTGTTTGAGCGGTCGTCCTCCTGTTCTGGCGTGAGTGCACACCAAAGGGAATCACTGGACTCGAGTTTCGCTCCTATTAGAACTCATCAGCAGTGCATATCCAATAGTCGTGCCGGGATTTGAGCCCCGGACATCTGACATGCGAGTGGAGCGTGTCACCACTACTCCACCAACGCACATTGGACGCATCTGAACTTTCACGTCGGAACAGGCGAACGTGTTCACGCTTAAGCGATGTGACTGGTGTGCCCGACGGCTCGAACGACGACCCAGTAAAATACATTGGCTGACCACTTCTCGTTATCGGGTCAATCGATCGTCACGACCAGGATAGTTACTGGGTCGCCGTTCGATGAGTCGAGCACACCAGTCACATCGCTCGAGCGTGAACACGTTCGCCTGTTCAAACGTGAAAATTCAGATGCGTCCAACGTGCGTTGGAGGAGTAGTTGTAACACGCTCGATTTTGGATGTGTTTTGTGTTCTACTCCTCAGTTTGGTTTGCCTTGTTGTGGAAAGCAAGAGTAAATGATCGGCTTGATAACTGCGAAAAATCGCAGTACTGACTTTGTGCTAATAGCTGGGCTCACTCAATCGCGTTCACAACACGGTCTTGTCCTTGCTGTATACATTATATAGCGGTGCAATTGTCGTTAACTGTGAACAGCATGACGTTACGAAAGTAAATTTGCGGTTAAACGCTCAAAAATTTTCATCTTGTGGCAGAACTCCCCAACTGGGTCATGGAGTCAGTGGTGAGGAAGAATCGTGATGCCGTCAGCTCCTGTGCAAAGTGTATGGATTTCGCTGGCCTCTTGGTTATGTTTAGTCTGTGTAAGCAGGGTTATAAGGTTGTGGAAATAATTTACGCCGGACCGTTATTTTAAGAGCGTCAAAACATTGCTGCTAAGACTGTATTGTGGTTCCGCAGCCCCATGCTGCTCCACATCGGCACCGGAGTTTGAGATTGTATTTTATGGAAACAAAGGAAAACCGCTTTAGATATACTTTTAAAACGATCACAGAAATTTTCACAAGGGCTGAGAAGCAGCGAACTGAAAAATACTCTATTTTGATTGGCACATATGCTGAACAATCAGGACATGTCTCATTCTGGTCCCTGGCCAGTCGGTTGTAAATCCCCCCAATCGACGTGATGTTCTACTGATCTGGACTACTCGCCTCATAAAGGGTAACATCAAAGCAACTAATAACACTGTAAACAATTTAGAGCCCTATCCTTTCATTTACTTCCATTTAACGTCCAATTTGTAAACGGACAGCCCGGCACAGGGAAAAAATCAACGATATTCCGGGCTCTTGGTCAGCAATCGTTTATTAATTACCATAGTGCTGCTAATAGGTAGTTTCTAAGTGTATGAAAGTTTTTTCTAGGAAATGGTTCATAGTGCAGAATATCGCTAAGAAAAGCATGAAGAGGCATTTGCGCAGCTCATTCAGTTGAAAAAGACCTTCATAATTGAAAGATTTGGATGGATTCAGTCGAGTTTCCTGTTCAGATCAAATTAGTGTGCAAACGAGATTATTTGGCGAAAAAACCTCTTTGCTTCGTTGATCTTGGATCACAGCAGCTGGGTATTGTATACCCAAAGGAAAGAACTAAAAGGTACCCATGTGCCCCTTCCATTAATCACTATCCTTTATGATGAGGAATCACGGAAGTCTTCTTTTCCTGTCGAATAGTGTGATCTGCTTCATTATGACTTACAACTTTGGGGACTGCGTGTTTTTCTCCAAAGAAAACCCAGCAAAATTTATTTCCGTGCGGAGTTCGTTTGTCAGTATGCTCTTATGTACAGACAGTAACTGAATTGCAAGTCTTGTTGAAGTTCGCCTATATAATCTGGGGAAACACCAAGCTGACAGTGGGAATCACAGCTACTCTTGACTCGTTTGGTTACTACACTGGCGGAGGATTGATAGGAATGCAACCCAGATTGGAAATAAATGGTTCATCAACGGGGGACACCGAATGGTAGTTCCAAATTTTGGATTGCTCGGGTGCGTTTGTTGGTCGTTGATCAGGTGGAGGTTGATCTGTTCCCCTAGCTAGACAACCTTTTTACTGGCGTCTCTTTAGAAAACCAGGCGATACCATTAGTACGTGGTAGAGTGAGTGCTTCCTTCCCACCTGTGTGCGTTTACATAGCTTTCCAGAAGTATCTGTTATCTCTTGACTTGATTAGCTGATTGAGAGAAAATTTTCTCGTAAGTCCATTGGTCCATTTTCGTGTAACGTTTTGATGCCTCACCAGTTGACCTGAGTAGCTATCGCGATGCCTTCCATTTTTAGCAGTTTTACTTCCCTATTTTGATTTGCATCCTCAGTTTACATTGTGATGTGTTTGGTTTCCTCGGTTTTGACTGGGCTGTCTTGTTTTCTCTGTTGTATTGGCTAGTGTCCTTGACTGCGGCTGGTTAAGTATAGGTTTGATGCATATTCACATCGAACTGATTCGCCTGCTTACTCTGACTTTCCTGCCCGTTCTCAGTTTTCGATCTGGTTTCATGCACAGTTTTGAGTTTTGTAGTTCTGCCGTTCTGTTGTCCTTGGTAGCTGATATTTTGATTCACTTTAAAAATGTGTTTTGATGGAGGAGTGACGTATTTCCATAAATTCACGTTCTTTGTTCGATCTTGTTTGAGTCAGTATGTGAACAACAATCCAGGTGAATCCGCATCCTTTCTGTCTTTCTTACCATAATGAGAGAAAATGGGTCTTAATGTTCAGTAGTACATTTCTGTTTCGAGTATTCTGGTGAAAAGCATCCTTCTCGTTTGTTTTATTTAGTGTTTGTTGCAATCCTTACAAGAAACCTCGTATATGATACCTTTTTTAATTATTAGATCCAATTTTCATTTTGTTCTGATAACATCCCCCGTGAGGTGTTCGCGGGTTTATACGCAATCGCCGCACCATGTTTGTTGCAAAAGCCTTGCATTCAATAAAGCGATTTAAGGGGTGTATAACTCGTTCGCCTTTCCCCGTATGTTGTTTCGTTAGTCGTATTCAGCTTCTTGAGGGATCGCCAAATAAAACTTCTTGAGTGTCCATTTCTTTGAAAGCCTTGCGTAGGCATTCTTCTTCTTTGAAAAGCTGCCTGTAATTAATTATCGTTTTGAGAGCGAGAAACGAGGCCACGCACCTCAGTTTACGATCAATCAGCACGCGCACAGTTGATTTTTCCTCGAATGATAGCAAGGTGTGTGTAAGTCAGTTATCAACCTCGGCGAATGGATCAACAGCTAGTTGATCAAACATCAGTAATTGCACACGAACAACCAATATTCCAACGTACTATCAACGCGGATATCCCGTTCGTGGATTTCCCCGATACTCAACTGACACGGCTGTTATACCACTTTCATCTTGCTTCCCACGCGTATCCAGCTAGTACTACAAGCGGAGAGGCAGTTAGTTGGCCAGGTACTACGGCAGATATGGTTAACCAGATAAAGCAGATATATGTACCAAATGCAAATAGACATTTTAATATGCTCCAATTTTTGGGAGATAAAAAATGTCGACCATTCAGTGTGACAAGTTCACAAAACTCCCTTAGTTTGCCCCGAAAAAGTACAGCTCATTTTCGTTTGCGTGCCAATGACGGGCGATTCATGGATATTTTTGGCGCACATAGGCTCACAGATTGACAGTATACCTGCCCCAACGAGGTTCACCTTGGCCTGATGAAAACAGAAGATACCATGTTTTGGCGAGCTGTTTGGATTAGCCTGATTCTTCAACTCGCCTTTGGCGGGATCATCCCGTATTGAAGGATACTCCACCTAGGTTCACGTAAATCGATAAAGTGTTTCAGCCACGCCTAACTCTAAGGCAAGCCTTGAAATGAACATAACCAAACAAAAGTAACAAGGTTTAGGAGAAAGTCAAGTCAAAATTGGTCAGGAGACTGGTTGCACACTTGGATGGAAGTCACCTGTTTTCCCTAACCAGAATTTAAAAAACCGAAATTCAAAAAATAACACGAGTTCCATAAATGAACCTTCTCTAATTCACATCAGAGAAAAGAACTTCTTGTTAATCATCGCGTACCGGAAGAAATCTCTCAGTTGGTCGTTTATTTTTCACTTTATAACGTTTCTGTTTTTATCAACATATACTACAGATGATTCTTAAATTGTTCTCATGTTTTTATTCCAACCAATGTCCCATTCTATTCGTCGGAAATTTCAGAACAGATACATGAGAGGATCACGTAGGGACGGCATTGTTTTCATATGTGAACCACTAATTCAATTATTAGGTTGTGTACTTTTGCCGAAGACAACTTCCTCGATGTACTACACACCGGCAAGTTGGCTTTTTAACGGAAATGGAGAAACTCCTGATAGATTACACCGACGTTTTAACACACCCGCCTCCATATTTTCGCTCCAAATGGTTATGTTGTTCAGTATGCAAATGCACCAGCTCGTTTTGTGCTGACAGGCAACTCGCTTCCTAAAAAGCACCCTCCAATGGACACATGTCAAGCACAGATGACAACATACCTGAGAGACCACACTCAGACGATTTGTACAAGCGACAGTTTCACCGGAATGATTCTGTTGCAAAACAATAATGCCAATAGAAGAGAAGTTTCGTAGCCCGGTCAGCGTGGCCGTCAGTGACGAAACATTTGCAACGGAATTGCCAAAATCAGCAACCTGGCCAAACGTCAAATAGTGGCTACCCTAAGAAACTACTAGACAGGAAATGCAACAATCACTTAAAGCTACACTTTTACCATTAGTTCGGTTGAAGCGTGTTTGTATGCTCCGCTAAGTGCACTCCTCATATGAGCAGTTTTTGTCTATGTGTGCGCATTTCCCTTTCTTGACAGATGACCTTGTCTTGCATGCTGTTTTGGTTGTCTTGTTGTTTCGCTCAAATAACACACCCGTGTAAATCTTTATCGCTTTCACATGCATGGATTCCCCGTCCAGTCGGCCTTGATGCCCTCTCTCCAGTGACTGATTGGTCGGGGTTCAGAAGCACACTAGTCGGCCAAGCAGTCCAGTAAATACAGCGTAGGGCACGCCCAACACAAAGAGAATATCTCACCTTGATCAAGGACAAGCATGCTTATTGTGGCACCAAACCAAACACAATACATCTATGCTGCGAGTACACTTCGTTACTACACCGGTTGTGTGCGCTCCGCATGAGGATAACGCTTCCGATTGTTTGACTGCTTCCTATGTTGACTCCTTTGTTTGGTCCTGTAAGAAAACTTACATTGGCAGCGACAACCTTTCTGTTTTGCAACATCCTGTTGTGTGCTCAGAAGCGCGACGTCCAGGCATTTGCACTTATCTACGTCTCAGTAACAAAGAACTACCCCTCATTACTCACCGATCTTTATCTGAAACTGATTTTACCTTCTTTTGCAGCAAAGCTGTTAGCCGATTTCGTTGAGACTGATGACAGCCGCGGCGTTTTTCGTTTCCTGGCCGAAAGAGTTTTATGACCTGTCATATATTCATGTCATTGTAGCGTGAGAGAAGTTTGCGTTTATGGCATCCATCATGGATATCTTCGATATGGTATGTACGGAACATTTATCGATTATGGTTTTAACCTTGGTTTTATAAAATATTATTTTAGACCGTCTGAGTTTCTTGATCAGTCACTAATGGCTGAACAGTTTAGCCGCTGACGCCTAGCTCGAAGGTCGCGGGTTTGAAACTGTACTGTACACCTGAACACTGTTTCGTGGAATTTTAGCATATATTGGATTTGCACACAATGCACGAAATCTCCGTTAAAAACTGAGGCAGTTCGGTTTCTTATGGACAACGCAAATCCAAGCAAGACTGTAGGCAATGAGAAAACGAGTTGGATTTTGAACACGGGCTCTGAGCCTCACAATGAATCAACTCCTTCCTTTCAACTACATTTTGAAAGTGGACGAGAGATCGGATCTGACACTTCCAAGTATGGGCCACAGTTCAACTGTACAGTCCAAAATGGACGTTAGGCAGAACTCTGATGTTGCACTGGTCGGGCGCGACTAATTAGGGTTGAATGAAAATTTTAAAAAACAATTGTAGCCTGCGGAACACCGTCTGATTTAACAATGAACTTACTGGCGTCATTGCTCACTATTTGGATGTCTGCTTCCTGATGAGTCAACCATGTAGGTAACAAACCCTCTGCTTCCTGAACTAATTTTGCAGTGAATAAACCTGCTGCTTCTCGAATGACCTAACTTTTACTACCTGAAGCAGCGGTAAATTGTCGTGAGTAAATTAACTTATTTCACAGTGTCAATCTTCTGCCAAACACAAGCGCGTGAAGCATATTGGGGAAAGCTTACAGACGCCATTCAAATAAATACAGTGGGAGTTGATGAACTCACCGACAAGGGGGGAGAGATGGCTCAGTGCTTAGAGCGCGAATTTACCGACCGGAAGGTCCGTGGTTCGAACCCGACCTCCGCCTTTCGACTTCTCCTGCCTAGACTTGGGCGACCTAGCAGTATACCAGCCCTCGTGCTTCCTTTGGGTGGCATGGCACCTAGGCATTTCAAGGGTGATGCAGCCGAACGATAGGACTGAGCCTGACTTGTATTTTACCTTATAAATAGGACACTTACATGGCATACGCAAAAGAGACAACGTGCACGAGGATCACCGGGCAATTTTATCAAGCTGTGTAGGATATTTGTGGTATACTGCTGTACGTTTTTACTTGTTCTCACATGGTGTGCAAGCAACTCTGGAAATTAAGTTTACCCTTACAGATTACGACCTACCAAGTTCCTCAGCCCTTAGTATATATTCCTTGCACTGATGAACCTATTCTTATGTACAGTCCTTTTCACCAGTGAACGTGGGTAGAAATATATGTGAGAGGGTTTAGAATGAAGGATGTGTGAGCAAAGATGGGGCATGGGCAACAAATAAATTAGGTGTTGGCCAGTGAATGACGGTGAACTGAAGAGCAAGACAACGCCTGAACTGTGACTTGAACCACATACCTAAAAACACATGCAGATTTTTTGGCCAGACGCGCTAATCATAGGGTTCAAGTTTGAAATGAAAGGAGAAAAGCTAATTTCAACTTGTGTGATGTCGGTCATTGCAACAAACCGAAGATTCAAGTCGGGTTTTGGGGCATTGTTGAGCCAGTAATGTTGTAAAATAACTGTATGGAAGAATATGCACTCAGCCGAAGCCAACAGGAAATAATTACAGGCCGTTTACACGCGGCAGACGGTTAGAAATTCCGGACAAGGATGTGTATACTCGGAATCCGACGAAGTTCTCGGGAATGTGTTGAACAACCAAGTGAAAAGTTCTTCATGCTTTCCGATAAGCTCAGTTTATGTATGAACGTCAGCAATGGTTCGTCTTGCTGGGATGTAACAGAAAAAAAATTTCTACGCAAGAGTCGACTCTCACTAAGTAGAACGCATCTGGAAATGGAAGGGAGGAGGAGAGAGTAGAGGTAGTCACCTAGTGAATCAACGCAAATAAAGAAGGAACGTGCAAGTTTGGACGGTTTTGGTTGGCCAACAGTGTACTCACACAGAATACACACATATTGGACGTAGTTAAAATGCATGAGGTTAACATCTATTTGGTGAAAGAGCAGTGATCTGAGAGTAGTAGCACAGTTGCATGATATCACCCCGATGGGCAAATGATTTCATCTGGGCCTGTATCGAATAGGAAAGAATTAAAATAGCCGACAAATTGCCCTTGGTTTCCCCCGCCTGAGATGCTCCACGAGAAAAAGGAATTCTCTATCGTGTCTCCAGGTATACAATAACGATTTCAGTGCCCTAACCCGTTATTCAAACAGACTGCTTTATCACACAGAACACCTGCATTTTGCATACCGTCGTAACGGTAGCCAGGTCGTAGCAAAAAATGTTTGCTTGTGTTATCACGCACTTGCATTTTACCTGCCTGGGAGCTGCGTGATACACTTGAACCTAGACTAGGTATCACTAATCTATACTGAACACACTGAACACACACCACTGAAAGCTATCCCGACCTAAAGCTGCCATCTTGCCGTGATGGTTGGACTTCGGTGCTGCAATGATCCTCTGGGCTATACTGGCCGGAAAGCAGTTCCCTTAAGGTTCATCTATGCCAGGAAGGCCAAAGGGGAGCAGCCTGACCAAGAACAGCTATTCATGGTAGTGAGAGTAATCGCATTACCAGACGATAAGATTGTGAAGGCAGCAAGGCACTTCCCCCAGGCAACCATCATGCCCATATTTTTAGAAGCAGCGATGCTGCTTTTCCCGGATGAGGGACGGGTGATGAAAGGTCGGTCCTAACACCCGCACACTTCGATCACCCAACGGTTGACGGTGACTGCCGGTGCATTATTCAATACAATCGAAATACTTTTAAAACCAAAGATTCCGGTACTGCCCAAAAGGCTTCTGTTGTGCGCAGCTACACTAGGAGTGAGACAGTGATGTATTACTCTCTGTGTCATCTGGCCAGTCCGCCCTGCTGCAGTTAAGCGGGTCAGAATATTGAATCATTGGATCCGGGAAGGGTTCCTCAAGAAAACCCTAACAACCGCTGCCTCACGGCTCAGACTTTTGAGTAAGAGGCTAAGGCAGGGTCCCCGAACAAACCCGACATCCTCCCACAGTCTTGTGGGTCAGACTTTTGAGTCAACTGCTGAAGGTGGGGTACCTCAACCAAACCCCTTTTTTCTGTCTGGGTAACCGGGACGTATCATTCGCCCTTGCAGCTCTTTGCTCACCTGCCTTCACTCACACACCCTCCCTACCCATCGAATGATACAGTGCGATCGCCCAAACTGCCAGTCCCCTAGCTGTTGTCCCGAGTCGATGTTCAGCGTACGGACAATCAGGAATGACTGCTTCATTTGTGTGCTGATCATCGTTTGTCCCTGGCCACTACGAGCTTCTAACGCAAACGTTCATACCGAGTTACTACGGACGCCACCAGCCGCAAGACAGTCATGGACTGGTAGGGGGGGTTCAATAAAAGATTGCCGTTCCTTCTGGGGTACGCAGCTTGATTCTGATCACGTCACTGTGCGAGCCCGGTTTTCGCTTCCATTTCCGTCAGGATTGCGCGTGGCAAAGCAGAGCAAATCCATTCATCATCTTCGACAACTTTCAGTAGCTCAAGTGAATCGAGCTGACCTGGCTAGGAAGCTACTGGAAACGCACAGTTATGTGGACGACGAAGATTGCTTGGAGGATGAATGGAGAAGAGTTAAAGAAGTAATGCTCTCAGCTTTCAGAACTGTTTTTCCAGCCCATCTGACTCGACTCACTGAACACTGGATATCTTCGAGATCAGCAGATCTTATTGCTGGCCGAAAGGCCATAAAAGTGCCTAGCGACTGTGATGGCGCATGCAGATCCCTCAAACACCGGGTAATCAGGAGATTAAAGAATAACAGAGAGCGCTGGTGGATTTCTTCGGCACAGGAGTTGCAGAAGACTTACGCTGCAGGTGACAGCCACACCCTATTTCAGATGGTTTGATCAGCCGGCCAAAAGGAGACGAGTGTCAGCGAAACGATATACGAAAAAAGGCGAAACGGCAATTCACTCACAAAATTGTTATAATGAGCGATGTGCTGAACACTTTAAAGAACAGTTCAGCTGGTCCTCTTCAGCACAACACCTCGAAGAACCCTGTGGGCCTGAATGAAACATTGACACTAGCCAGCCAACAACAACAGAAGTCCTGCGTGAGGTATCAATCCCCAAGCGGGATAAGGCGCCTGGCGTGGACGGCCTACACCCCGTACTCTTCAAAGAAGGTGGCCGGCTCCTGGTGAACAGTCCGACAACCATACTGCAGAAGATTTGAAACAAAAACCGAAGGTCAGTCGAATGGAGCTGCTCAACTGTCATCTCACCTTTAAAAAGGGTGCAAGAGCGTCATGCGAAAATCATCGTGGAATCAGCCTGGTATCCGTCACACCTAAGGTGCTCTATGACATTATTTTGCACAGGTTGCTCGATTATCGGGATAGACAGATTCTTGAGAATCAAGCTGGGTTTCACCCTGGTCAATGATGCATCGATCATATCCTTACCTCGAGACAAGTTCTTGAACAGCGCCACTCTCTAAAACGTCCAACGTTGGTTGTTTTTTTTCGACCTGAAAGCTGCTTTTGACCCGGTGGATCGTCAGGACCTTTGGTGGTCCGGTGATCAAAGATGTCCCTTCCAAATTTATATCCCTTTTGAGGGTTCTGCATGCGAAATCCTATGGACGCGTACGAGTATACGGCAGACTTTCGCCTGAGTTCAGCACATCCAGTGGTGTAAGACAAGGATACCCTCTCTCACCTTTCGTCTTCGACTTTGTTATTGAGGTGCTGCTTGAAATTTCTCTGCCTGTCTCTGAAACCTCGGGGGTCGAAATGCTCCCAGGACGTTTCTTCACAGACACTGAGTTTGCGGACGACATCCTTCAACAATGCAATCCACTTTTGATAGCCTAAATAACTCTGCCTCATGGTTTGGCATGTGCTTCATACCTGCAAAGTGTAAAGTACTGATACCGGACTGGCTGGGACCAAACCCAAACCTCATTCTTGCAGACGAGCCAATCCACGTGGTAGATAAATTTGTTTACCTGGGCAGCTGTATAAATTCCGGTGAACTGGATGGAGATGACTTGGAGACCTGACGTCAGTTTGTCTGTCAGGACCAGAGTTTACACTGCAACAGTGCGATCCATACTGCTTTATGTATCAGAGGTGTGGCCTCTACGCGCATAGGACATCCGAAATATGTCAGTGTTTGACCATTGGTGTCTTCCAAGCATTGCTCGGGCCTCGTGGGAACATGAGATTAGTAATAGTGAGGTACGCCAGATGGTCCTAGGAAGAGGGAAATCTCGCGCGATAGATAACTTACGCTTCATAGATTGCGCTTGTTAGACATGCACTCCGCATGCCAGAAGAACATCTGCCTCACAGAGCTCTTTTCGCCCAGCCCTGCATGAGTGGAAGCAACCGAGAGGTGGAAAGTGTATCCCCTGGAAGAGAATTAGAAAAACACTAACCAGTAAACTGAGTCGTGATGACAACTACCGCCTCCATGGATTGGGACCCCGAGACTCAACTCACCAGTGGTTAGTGACACTGGCAGAAATAGCCCAATCGTGCAGTCAGTGGGGCTTGTGCATAAGAGCTATCGCCTTGAATTGGTAGCCACCAAGTTCCCAAACTAGCGAAACCTACCATCGCCTCCAAGGCTTGCTTGTAGGTCCCACGCTGTCCCACTTTCAGGTGATCGAAACTGTAGCAGCTGGAACTGATGCGTCTATGGTACACGCTTTATGGCTGATAAATTGATTGATTGACTGAAAGCTCTTCGGCATCCCACTTACACAGTCACCAAATTAAACGAAGCACATTACAAGGTCCAGTGTTGTTTGGCTCCTCTAGTGACAGTGAAAGGCCCATGCCATCTGTGGATTTTTCTTGTATACTCCCCAGAAGATTAATGTAGCAAAAGTAACACCCAAATTAGTGAATATCACCATTAGGTGCACCGTTGGAAAGGATTTGACAGTCATCAAGCCTTAAACTTGGGATTTCAACCATTGATAACCATGAAACAAACAAAACACATTTCAAATTGTCCTGCCCAAGAATGAAGTCGGCGGCCTCTTTGTGTTGTGAACTTTCAGTCTGAACATCGGACTAGCAAAGCCTGTCAAATCTACCTAGTACATCCGAACTAGGATGAAGCGCATGACAGCTCGTGCCTCTTAGCTATAGTGTTGGTTAAATATGCGCAGTCCAGGAAAGACGTTGAACAGTATAAGCGAATTTCGAAGCTTATTAGTCCAGTGTTGTAGTTTTCGTAAATTTACCTTCTGTTATGTTGTAAACATCGAACTGAATTTCACAAACAGAGCGACCGCGTCGTACTCCATAAAATATTTTCGCTCCATTGTAGGCATTTCGCTTTGCGGAGGACTGTGACCGTTCATGTGTGCTGCATTAGATGCCACCAGTGATTTTGTTATCCAGCCTTATCAAAGATTCAAATTACAAAAGGCATAACCTTGCTTACCGAAAATCTAGACGACTTTATACAAAAAAGTGGCTTTTGAATTGGCCCTAGTAATTTCGTCCAGCCCGTGTTAGTATATCAAAGCAGTCGGGTGGCCACTGCTGTTTTCAGTTGCATGCACCAAATGTGTGGATGCAACTGGTCACTTTCGTGTTCTGGGTATAATAATTGGTTCGTTTAGCCTTTTTAAAGTGTTCTGCGAATATTCCACTGAAAGATGGTTGAGGGTCGGTCAGAAGCGATGTGTATATTGAAAGCAGATTCTCAAGCTCTGTTTTACGACCAGCACTTTGCTATGATTGCCAAAATCTTTGCTTTCAAAAATGAAGTTATACTTTCCTTGGATTTTGCGATCACGTTCACTCTTATTGAATAGATGAAAATTAGTGAAACACCGCTGACCCCCACTTTATGCAACGGTATTTTCCCTAGTGGGATGGTGCACAACCAAGCAAACCGGCTTCGTTCGTACCTGATAATCCACTTGCCTAATAACCCTGAGGAACAGTGGGATATGGTTTGACATAATGGGAATAGTCGACCTCTGTTTCCTCCCTCAGATGAAGACATTCTTGCTACCGGGTGCTACTTGAAGCTTTCAACCTTTGTAAATAAACGTGATAACATTTCATTGATAACAATCTGCCGCGGATGACAGTTATCTGTACGCATAACAACTGCCTCTCACTTGTCCATTTTGACAAGTACTTCTGCTAAAGCGACTGTTATTTCTTTCATCACATGTGATCAAATTATGTTGGTTGAAAATCGTGTGGATAACCGTGTAGGTATGCTAGTTCTATGACCACGAATACAAAACAAAAGTTAAGGGATTGGTTAGGTTTTTTGTTATCCGGTCTTTCCGGACGGAATCTTGCTCAAGGAGTCAGTCTCTCATCTATGGCTGAGAATTGCTGTATACAGGTGCCATTTCATAGATTTTTTCGAGCCCCATGCGGGCTCATTCATTAGTAATTTTTATGGAACGCAGTGTACCATTGTCATCGGTCTGGATCGAATTGAAAAGAAACCAGTAAAGTCGCAAAGTCGAGATGGAGAACTTTGTAATAAATGCTTCTCTACAAATCCTAAGCTGAATTATTTTGGATACTGTTCAGTGATATGGTGACACGGAAAATACGAGTCAGCGTGAAACTGCAAAGTTTAATCGTTTCAGAGAGGTTTGGCAAACAATTGGTGGATTTACTGCCTTATTGTTTACCAAACCTCTCTGAAACGATGACCACCTGGTCGGTCCCAAACCTTTTCCAATTGATTGCAAAGTTTAATGTTTGGCGTTATATATATATATTTTATCGGACTAGAACGAATTCTGTGTCTTCCATTCGGACCAAATCAAGGAGAATTTTCCTCCTAAGAAGCATCACAGTTCTTTTGAACCGGGTTTTTATCAGTTTTACATGAAACAGGCTACCTAAACTGGTCAAAATGTGAAACATTTTTGGTTTAAAACACGTAATATAGTTGTTAATGCCAGAATTTATGGATACATAACTCAGGGCCTCCACGTTCACACTCCTTCACAGACTTTGGAATTAGGCTGCAAAAGACAACCTTCTCGTGTGAGTGCTAAGGAGATATCCCATTGGAATCGGTCTATTCGGTCTTGTTGATTAACCGAACATGGGGAAATTAAAATCCCAAAGCCATCAGCTCTTTTTGCATTGCGGATTTAGTGTACGCCACCAGCAAGACAGATAGTATACGTAGTACTGAGAACGATATCAGAACCGCCTCATCTTTTCAAATTCCTCGGATATCCTAAAAGTCATAAAATGAGTGAAATTTGTTGTACTGACGTCCAAACACAGTGGGGCTTAAATTCAGGTTCTAAGTTGGATTCATAACTCAGGTTATTGTAAACAGTATTCTTGACAGATTTGTAATGCTGTTTCAAACACTGCTGGAAGATGAGACCGTCATTACTTCGCTCATTGTGACAGTGAAGCATCTTCGAAGTACACACTCTTTATGTGGTGTATCACCTAACTGTACATTAATCATTTTCAAGGGCACACGTGGTTTGTGAGTGGCGATTACCGGTATTTCCTTAAGATTTAAGCCATTTAGTGCAATATGTTACGTTGAGGTGGTTTTGTGGTAGATTGGAGTGCAATCCTTACAGATGGGGAAACTCAGTTGATGGTTCTAGAAGCGAAGCAGGCAACAGATTCTTACATCACTTCCATCAGTTACAGGAAAGCAGCTTCCAAAACGATAACAACGCAGCACATACAATCTGCTCCACAAATTTGGCTGCAGTTCCGCAGCGGCTGTCACCGAATGACATGTCCATGGCCAAGATTCAGATCCGCTGGAAAGTGGAGCTTCGCTAGCAAAACGGATCAGTGCGAATGTTAGTTTTTCATACACTGTAAGAATGACAGAAATTTGAGGTTGAAATCACATGACGTTTGATTCATTTCGGTAGTAGTACATAGAGCTAGTTGCATTCATTCACCACAAGTTTACTTCCATTATTTGTTCGGGACGGTTCCGGTAATAGTATCTATCACTCTGACAAATACTCACAATTTGTTGTTTCATCTGAGTACATTTTTAGGCCCCAATCTGTTCCATGTGGCATCGTTCCTGATCTTCAGCTATCCTACTTTAATTGCCTTTTAAAGACATTATGTACTATTTCTTCAGCTATCGTCCCAGAGGTGTATTTGCATGAGGATAAAGCCTTTAGGGGGTCAGGACGACCATCTACAAGCTGAAAAAAACTTCCCTTCGTCTCGAAATCTCTGTCTCACACAGAATGGGATCGTGAATATGATGACCAGTAACCAAGTGATACGTGGAGGAAATATAATGAACAGCCAACCGAACAGGTTTTGGATAACATCACAGAATGTCACACATAAGTCTGGCTTAAAAACCCTTAGAATACATGGCTCCGCTGGTGGATTTTCTAACTTTACGTGCAGCTGAGTGGGGTCTTTCCACGTGGTGGTTTGTACACAATCTCTAATCATCTCGTTGTTTTAATCAGTGTTGTGCTATCCGATGGTCCTAGTGTAAGTGAAGTCAAAAGCTTCCATGTAGAGAAGCCCATCTTAGTAATTCCATTGCAGGTTTCCCGGGTAACTGCTTCGATGATTTCAGGATTGTCACTCTAGAAGAGGGTGCTAGCTGAGCACGATGACATTAGTAGATAAACAGTGTTTTCATCATCATAGAAGTTAAAATATTGACGGGGAATTCTTGAGTATATTGATTATGTATAATGATTATTATAATGATGGTGATAATGATTATGTTCTGCTTTAAATAGTAAACGAATGTCACACAGATCGAAGGACTGGAATTTACCGTAGTGTGACGGTCAACGACGGCTAGTAACCCGTTGAGCTGAACTGCAGGATGCCACTTCAACATCCACAGAGCCCATTCTACCGGGTTAGTCATTGCAGTATCTGACAGAGTCTCCCCACCCTCCAAAGCGGGGGTTGAAACAAATGGGGCAGCATTTTGGCTTTGGTTGCGGACCCAAACCGTCCTTTAGTCCATGTTCAGGCGCTTTAACAATAGCTCAGCAGTTGAATTTCTCGGAGGGAAATACCTTGATGCCACATGGGTTGTCGCGTGGTGAAATCAGTTGGGTCACCTAAGTCACTGCATACAGCAGGGGAAAAGTAAAACAGTGCAACTGCTGACACTTCCAATCTCACTTCGCTGTTATCTAGTAACGCGCAATCTATCTCAGTCTTATGTAGATGCCATCTGTGGGCGCGAAATTAAAAAAACCGCATGAAACCGCTCACATTCAAAGCTCCATGCCTCCCATCCAGGCCTTCGCTCTTCTGATTTTATTTCAGCCTTCAACGTAGGGACTCTTGGGCAGATCGGCCAACAACCTAAACTTGCGCGTATTCAATTGAAGTCTGCTACATCTCTGAAATACGAATAAAGGACCCAAGTATAGTTGCAGAGCTTACGGCATCCTCTCTAAATAGACTCCACAGACCGCCAAATTCCGGCGATCCTGCATCTGTTACAGTGGGTTGTGCCATTGTCGGCATAGCCTCTAGTTCGCGAGTTGGAGTTTCATTGCCGACTCTTTATTGTCAGACTTTCTACTTTGACAAAAATTCACAATGGACAAAGTACTGAGCGCACCTTTTTTGCTTTATCTGTTCACCAAACAACTGTACCTCTGATTCCTTGAAAAGCACCCCCTATCGAGAACTGAACACCCTCAAATCCATTACGAAAAGACCGGACGAAGTCAGAATAGCGGGAGACTTCAGTGCACAGTTAGGAGACAGCAGTCCATCGGAAGCATACCTTGGTTGTATGTTCAATATAAACACAACACTCGCTGATGCTGGGGAGCATTTTAGTAATCACTAGTTGTTTCTCAGTAGCCTCGGGTTTACACTCAGTGGGTACCGTCATGTTATCTGGCGTCTCCCTACGACTGAAAAGCCATTGAGTCAAATTGGCTATACCGGCATCAGATGCTGATGGCCTGCAGGTCGCTTCAAAGTACACAGGTTGTTTCGGATCACACTTTTGATCAGTGTAGATTTTTCACTGAGTTTTATCCGAAAACCATAGAGAAGAGCTCCCCCATTAACAGTGGAAAGCTGTGTGAGCCATAAGTTAATGAGACGTAGTAAAACCCACTGTGCAATGCATAACAGTTGGTCTCATCGGAGGGCAGTAAACGTAACTGAGATGAGATAACCAGGCTATGCGTGGCGCCCAGAAATATGCTAGTGGTAGTTCCGGGCGAGTACGCGAAAGTTAGTAGATCCCAGAGCACACACTACTACCCCTTGATGCGAGGCGATCTAACCCACCAAACTCAAAGTATGAATCGAATAGAAGACTGGTTGGACAACAGCTTAAACGTGACATGTGTGTTGACGGAGCGGCGTGATGAAACCAGACAATTTAAGGAATGGAAGAGAACAGTGCGGCTGGGAGCGCACAAAAGTTGTTCCACTTAATCAGTTTTACCTTCCGCGAATGACCTAATCATTGTTAAAACCGGAAAACAAAGGTATGATAGAAACCATCTACTACACCGCTGGCTGGAATATTTTCCACAATCTTTCAACAGGTTTTATTCCTCTGTTGTTTTGCATTCGACCCGCCATCGGTTGTTGAACTAGCGATATGCTTTTCTGTTTTATTGCGCCATCCGGCTGCTGGGCCAGGTGAGTTTACCTCAGTGTTATTCAAAGATGGAGGAAGATCTTTATGTCCCGTTTGACTAGGTTTTTTGTACGTATTCGGGAAGAAGAACGTGTTCCGGAGAATCGGATCCAACTGTTGGTCGTACCTATGTTCGAAAAGATACTCAACCCAACCATTCTCATGCCCGTTGGAACACAACTACAAGCTTCCCATGCATTGGGATGTATGTGAGAGGCAAATTTGAGAGCATCAAGCGGAGTTCCTACCTGACAGAGGGTGCATTTGTCCTGCCTGTACGTTAAATCAAACGTCTTGAGCAACGCCACACGTAGCAACCATCACGGCCTCACTCCTCTTAAAGAAGCATTCGACTCTGTGGATAAAGTAGCTCTTATAAATATTCTTGGCCAGGAAGTGATGTCCCTGATTTTTGTAAACATTCTTCACACCCTGTATTTCCAAGCCTCCGGTCGGGTTAGGGTTTACAATAAACTGGCCAGAAGCCTCCTGGCAACTAGTGGACTTCGTTAGGGCTGTCTCTTCTCTACCTTTTGTTCAATTTTTTCATAGAGATTTTTATAGACTGTACACCTAAGGGGAACGTGAATGGAGGTCTGAAGAGGCATTAATGGACTTTGGATTATGCGAAGATCGTCTTGGAGTCTGACGATTAACTTTCCATGCGAAGTACTTAAAACAGAGTATCGAACATGGTCCTAAGTTTTGGCGTTCATTTTTTACTCTAAAAGTGCAGCCATTCCGTAATTTCGCATCATCATGTGTCTTTGTGCGCCTTCAGAATAAACAGCTTGAATTTGTTGATATGTCCTCATATCTAGGTACTTGTATAAGCTATATTGTACCAGAACAGATGAAGTCAGTGCCCGGTAGGCAAACGCGCGGGCAGCGTCCGTCAAATTACATCGCTTGTGGCGTCAGAAACTACTTTCTTTGGAACTAAAGGACTACGTACACAAGGCGGCTGTCAGGAAGATCCTAATTTATGGCTGTCAGATTCATGAAACACTCCAATCTTAGTTTAGTTTAGTTAGTTTAGTTATCTTCAAAGTTGGTTTCTGAGTCGTCCTTAGAAAGGAATATCAGGGAAATTCGTTTGGGTTTGACTCCTTCGGTTACTTTTGCTGCAATTCCGTCCCGCATACTGCATGAGGTAAGCTCGTCAGGGTGACTGCTCTCCTTTAGATTGTTTCTACTAGCGAGATGTTAACCAGATGTCTGTCCTCAGCTGTAAGATCTACGTTCAGCGTGGCTTAACTTTGGTGCTACTATCTAAGTTGACCTCTTCTGCGCCAACAAAATAAGGGCAAACTACCGGCGTTGACTTCATCTATGTTTGTTTATGAATTCAAGTGCTTAAGTAATGGCTCTTATTTGGGTCGTATGGCGCTGCACTTTTCTCAGTGGACTAGAGATCATTGTCCAAAGGGGTTCAGCCTGAGAGATACAGGTAAAATCCAGAGCTATTCTAGC
Source organism: Opisthorchis felineus (assembly GCA_004794785.1). Lineage (NCBI taxonomy): Eukaryota > Metazoa > Platyhelminthes > Trematoda > Opisthorchiida > Opisthorchiidae > Opisthorchis > Opisthorchis felineus. The sequence goes on from SJOL01006437.1 coordinate 490,490, forward strand.
CATGATGATCCACCATCGGCATGTCGTTGATCGGGACACAATTTCAGATCGTGTAACAAGTGCTATAAAACCGGCCTGAAGCAGTCAGGTTACTCAATCTTGTGACTGCCGAGACTATTGCTATTCGACTCTATACGCCCGAACTTTGTGCACAGAAGCTATTTGAACTGACCCAATAGTGCGCATCTCTCACATAACTCACACAATTAGCCACACGTTGGATAATTTTTGCCCTGACCAACACCCTCACATTTACCTGTTGGTTCGCAGTTGGCTCACTTTCACTACGTTCAATCCTATATATGATGTGTACCGGCCCCAAGATAAATCATTGAAAACGCCCCTTTTTGTCTAGTGTTCCGGTGGTGAGCTTGGTGACTTGCCTATTGTATTACTCACCAATCTGGTTTTTTTAAAGACTCTGGCTTTGGATGATCAACTCATTGAGTCTGGCTCTTGAAAGACACTTGCTATCACAAAGTAGCCTATCTGAGTGCAAATGTAACTTGGCGAGTAATGTTTCACAAAGTGTTATGGACGAGGGAGAAGGAACGAATTATTTGAAAGCCATACTTAACAATCAACGTGCCGTTTCAAGTAAGTTGCCACAGTTCACTGGAATAGCAAGATAACATCCCCGGTCTTCCGCCAATTGACAATTTTCAAGTTAACAGGTCTCATTTTCTCGAGGAAGTTGGATCCTGATAACCTGATTGGGGCCCCGTTTTCTAACATTGTTGATGAGTGGTTATCACGCTAGCTAGAATAAGTGCTTTTGTTCGGCAATCGCCTTCTGTAACGTTTGGATAATGGCGCATGCTATGAACTACTTGGAGAAGCACTATCAGAGAAATAAAAATAGACGTGAGTGTTTCTGCTGACGCTTCGTGCAGCATAGAGCACCAATCATATCATCAAAGGCAGCCGCTATAACACTGTAGCAGCAACCTTCTAGTACCGTAGCTCACTATCTAATCATCCAGACATCGGATATCACAGTTTTCGAGTTAACACAAAACCGCACTTCCTCCCCACAGTAGGTTCACCAAAGAACCTTGTGTAACATCAGTCGATTTATCTTACCTGATTGCAGTGAAATTCACCCCATCCATTATCCGAATGATTTTGATCCGTCAATAGATCTAGGTAAACCCAAAAAAATGAACTAGTTGGGATAAAAAAGAAAGTGGACAAGATGTGAACCAATTTCGTAATTGCTTCGTGGGGGTGTACTTTTTGAAATGCCACTTAAAATAAATCTAACCAGCGACTTGTCGGACTCGGCTTTCACTCTCAGGCCTAGAAACAGTACTCAAGTGCTCTTGAGAAAGGGACATTCGTTTTCCTTTTCTTGGGACCTGTCAATAACGGAGGCCTGTAATAAGAAGCAATAGGCGTGTGGTTAGAAAAATTTCAAAGACTAGCCATCCGGCATATAAACATTGCTCAGTAGATGTTTCTAGCCATGTGGTGAAAGTAATTTATTGATGAAAATCACCATTCGAATCCAATAAAATAAATCTTGTCCGATGAAGTTTTCCACATAAATTCATTGTGAAGTTGTGATACCCATGTACAGTGAGTGATTGAGCCGATATAGGTCACTTTAATCGTTTATGTCAACCTGAGTGTGTTTCATTCAAACGTAAGTTAGCTTCCAAGGAAGACATGATAGCAGCTGTTGAAGATTTGAATGTGTTCAAGTCTTTCGCCTGTACCTGATGCCTGGATGACTAAGTTATGGTCCTCGGTGGACGTCAAAGTACACTTTGTTTGGGGTCTACCAACTGAAAGACACCAGATTTTAGGAAGTTGTTCAAAATGAAAAGGCTTCAATCCCTTACAGAAATGGAGATTGTTATACGGGAAGAATGATTCGGTTCAGATAACCAGTACAGGCAAAATACATAAGATTTTTAAACTGCGCAGCAAGCTTCGTCGTTCTGCAGTTGGAGCCGAACATTCGGAAGAAATAGGATGAGGTGAAATCGACTCATATTGATGTAAATACCCAAATCGACTCACATTTAAAATGTTTAATTATTCAGTGTCACATGAATCAAAACAAAATATATCAGCGATGGTTTGCGTTGCATTGCCGATCGTAGGACTCCGAACATTATTGGTTCCTCCAGTGAGAGGAGCCGTTGGTGTTAGAGGGTGTCTGCGTGCCCTCACTCTAAATTTTAGCAGTGCAGGTTTGAGCATGAGAATGAAAGTGCTTTTTCCGTTCTAATAGAAAACCTACTTTGGTTTGTTTCAGAAAAATTGTCTCTTCTACACTTAGAGTTCCTTTTTCTGACGAGTTATTTCAAGATAATTCACGTTCATTCGTCCGCCTGGGAGTTTGGGTACACAAACTTTGAGACCACACAGCTGAATTAAGGCTGTGAAAATGTGTCAGCCTAATAGTTGTAGGTATGTTGAAGAGATGGAAACGAGAACGGTTACATTAGAGTGAGTTGTGGGTGTTTGCGGAATTTGTAGAATGCACGCTCACATCACTCTCGTCTGAACAGTCGTCCTTCCATCCTGACAAAATGACTCTGGTGAGTTCACACCAAAGGAGGGGAGCACTGGACTCGAGTTTCGCTCTTATTAGAGATCATCAGCAGTGCATATCCTTGGCCGTGCCTGGGTTTGAACTCCGCACATCTGACATGCGAAGTGAGCGTGTTACTACTACTCCACCGGCGAACACTGGACGCATCTGAATTTTCACGTCTGAACAGACGAACATGTCGGCGCCTGTGTGATGTGAGTGGTAGGCCCGACGGCTCGAACGACGACCCAGTAACATACATTGGATGACCACTTCTCGTTACCGGGATGAGCACAAAGGTCGCACAGGATCCAACCTGATCATCTGCTCAAACGAGGCAGTTAAGTTCTTTGCTCCCTAGTTGAATAATGACGAAAACTTTTGTTGACTAATGCGAATGACTCACAATCTGGGTGAATCAGCTAGGTGGAAATTAGCATCCAGTTAAGTCGGATTTGGGAAGTTTGATGAACTTTCCTCTTGGGTGTCGTTTAAGATTTTAGTTGAACTGTATGGGCAAGGAGTTCGGAGATTAAGTAGATTTTAATTTGCCTAGGCCTTGTAAGTTAGACACAGACAATGTTACTGATAAACGCACTAAGCCCGCGTCAGCTAGACTGATTTAAAACGCCACCCCATACCTTCCAGTTCCGCGCCCTCCAGCCTATTCAAACTGAGATGCATACCGATTTTCCCTGTCCCAGTCACCAGCCTCTGGTGTAAATTTCACTTCAAAACTTCCCCATATTCCAAATCTATCTTGTGTCTGGTGCTTGACCAGCCTTTGCTAAATATCCAGCCATCGCCTGGTTTCTCGGTGTTCTGCTGAAGCGCCGCTTGTGCTTGCCGCCTCTTGTATGCAGCTGCATGACTGATTGTCCTAAGTACACCCTAGGACAGTCTTTACTGTTAATTTTGTAAGCACGTCTAATCCCACCAGCCAGGAGACGATCCATCATTTGAGCGTAAACCCCCACCACCACCATACAGCCAAGCACATCAGTCTGTCGTGTTAATGACCCTCATAAACAAATGAGTGTTCCATTTCGATGCAAGAAAACTTAGATTAGGAGCAAAACATAAAATGTGTGTCCCTGAAGAAACCACCTACTGTTGTGATGGGTAACTTCACCCAGACAACCATAAGATAGCATAACAGTCATCAAGTAAACCAAGCAACGGAACACCATGGCTGTTGCAGCTGCCAATTGGCTGCAGAGCCGATTACGACAGAAAAACACTACAACCCGTTTGGACAGTGGTGCACGCAGGTGTGAGCGTGGTTCACAAAGCATGCTTCATGAGTACGATGCAACGTTACCAGTTCCTTGTTCAAGATCAACCAGTGAAGTGGAGTGTGTGGATGAGATGCCACATACGGTGAACACAGCGACACAAAAACACAAATATGAAATACATCTATCGCATCTAAATATCCTCTGCAGTAGGCCATGGCATCCATGATCTCTATCCCACATTAATTAGGTCTCCTTTTGCCGATCAACCCGTACACTTTACAAACCTACCACAAATAAACAAGCCCCATGAAAGATTGCAGAGCTGAACACACCCTAATGTGCATCGCATATTCTCTGATTCGTAGATCGCAGTAATTGGTTAGTCTGCGAAACCAAGTTGAGTTTCCCATGAATTGGCATCTTTTCCATGTAGTGGGATTCGTTCCTCGAGTAGACACTGTAGTCGTCATGCTGCACTAAAGGCAACGCTATTATACTGATCAGATGAGTTGAAGCTCATCTTTGAGAACCTGGATGATAGTCGCAAATAAGCCAGTCGAACAATATCAGCCGACCGAGTGATTCAGATTTTGAGTGGAATTCAAATCCTCAAAGTACTGGTCGCAGTGGGCAACGTACATCTGGAGTAAAATAAACAAAATCACATAGACAAGAGAACACGTGTCATTTAGTCTAAGTACGGGACCAGCCATCATTGTAGGATTCTGTTCTGCTTAGACAAGTCCATGTTTGGACGTGTGGGTTGTGCTGAGGCTGAGGGAGGAATATTTCATTTTCCTGTTTTTTTACAGATGACCAATCCTGTCAATGTCGACTGAGCTGACATTGCGGATTGAGCATGAATTGTAACCGCTTCTGTGCGGCGACGTTCAACACACTGTAGTAGGTTGCTGCGGCCTGTTTTGGCATAACCCAAACGCAGTCTGTGGTTCTCTAGAAGGGCATGAGGTGTCACTGCCGAAACGTTTTCTGGCTTTTGGAGGTGTATAGAAGTCTGGGAAGCAAAATGTGCGTGTATTTTGTGTCCATCGATTAGCATCCACAGTAAGCAATTACTTTCAACTATGTTTATGGCTTCACAATCCCTTCACTGTACTTCATGGACGCGATCGATTTGATTAGAGTGCAATTCTGGGTTCACCCTGGTTTATTTCGCCTCATTGTCCTTTCGCCATCATCTTCGTCGTAATCATTATCATCATCACCAACATCCCTCATCATTGAAAGCAACACCGGATGAAAACGCTGGTGCTTCACTTCCATACAACCAAATCAATTTATTTGACTTTGGCTTTAAGATCGAAAGAAGACAGGAATAGAGTTTGAGCAGTGGACGTATGTCTGCCCTACCACAAACATACCAGGTACCTACCTGCACCTCCAACGCTCAGTCATATAATCTGGATACAAAATGACAGTGTGAATGCTACTGACCCCGAAAGGCTGCCATATCTTTCAGTGTCTACAGCCAAGCACGGAAAGGGGCACTTGAACCCTATCCTGGGAGGCGAACAGTACCACCGACATCCAAACTTTTCGTTCACCCCGTCTGTCACACCAACCCCAGAAATGATGCAACTTCCGGTATACATACAGTTTTCCACAACCTCCAGTGTCACTCCTTGAATTATCAGAGGCATGTGCAGAATGACTCTGCACATGGTGAAGGGCTGGTCAGCTTTTCAAGTAACGCTTGTGCTTCCTGATCTTTTCCAAGAATGAAAATAATGTCATCTGCATACTCCAGATCAACAAGGTTCTTACTCGGAGAGAGTTGAACACCAAGTTTTTAGAGATCTTCCATTGTTCGCCTCATTATCTCATCAATGACGAAATTAAACAGAAAAACAGAGAGAGTAAACGTCCTTGTGGGATACCACTGCTTGTTGGAAAGCGATTGGAGAGTTCCCCAAACGCTCTCTGTTGTCCACAACTATGTAGATACAAATAGCACATTACGTTCACGAACTTCTGGGGAAAACTTAGTTGAGCATGAATGTTGAAAAGAACCGTCTGACAGAATCCAACTCACCCTTGGAGCCAAGGAGCATTAAGATTGCAGGACATGAGTTCGTTTGATAAAGTTTGTCTAGATGCCCTCAAACTGGTCGCTTCTTGAAGCCTTAACCGGACAAGACCTACTTGTTTTGAGTACAGCGATTGCGCCACGGCTCACTTCATGCTGAAGATATGACATGATCGATTAGTCAGGTGCCATTCAAAACGAGCCCGTTTTTTGATATAGTTCAACGTCAGTTAATCGCTGATTGTTAGCCTTGACCAAGCAATCTAGCAATTCTCCTGGACGCTCGTCAGTCCGCAGAGCAAAAGTGAGAGATGCAAGATTGCATATGGGGCTGAGGAAACTAAACAGAGACACAGGTTCCAAGCAGTGTGGTTACAAGCGTATCATCTGCGTACCCACACCAGACACAAGGCAGGCATTCAAATAACTTGACTTTCGACTTCAGAAGCCCCATAAGAAAATTGGTCACGACAAATGAGCTAATTTTCGCACAAATTTGGTTTTGTCAGGAGACCCAAATGAATCCAGCTGAATCTCTCATTTATGGTGGTTTCAAGCAGAAAGACAAGCAGAAATAGACACTATGAGTAACACAAAGTGGTGTAAAATTTTGGAACTAGGACCACAACATGTACGTTCGATACATCATTTTTAAACTGATGTTAGGGAGAAGTAACTCATTAGCCAAAAGTCCTCCGCAACTCGCATGAATTTCAAGACCAACCCAGGAAGATAAGTACACTAGCCTCCGTTTCAGATTGTTATACTCCTTTTAGAACCATTATCATTAGGTTTCAAATTTTACTATGCCCGTTAAAAAAACCGACAGCATGAAAGTGACTATACGAACAGTTATTTGAACCATAAGCCTCTTCGAAACTGAAATCGACTTTATTCCAACTGCTTTATCGCAATGTAAATCACAAACCAAGATTCAAAAAGCCAGTGACAACCAACCATTTTGAGACGCTGAGTTCCATAAATTTGTGTCCAGGTTTTACCGTCTGAACCAGATTAACATTAAGATGACTATAAAGTCATTTTCATCGGTAGACTTTAGTTCACTAATGATGCGTTTGGATTCATATGCTGGAATCGAAAATACTGTCAGAAATGGCCTTCTTAATTATCATCTGGCCGCAAGAGTATACTGAAAGCAACCAGCACCAACAGGATCGCCTAAAGTTAATTCTAACACCATAACCCTTTGACACTGAACTTAAAAGTTTCGTGCAAAACCTATCAGGTTTATGTGGGTTTCGAAATGTTACGGACTTGCCTACTTAGCTTTGAAACTTACAGGCATTTTTACACAACACCAGAACAATTCGATAAAACGTCGACGAAATAGCGAGTTTTCCTCATAGAAGCACAAAGCTACAAGTGAAATGAATGCAAACGCACGACAGAAACTCAGCGAAAACAAAGTCTTTGCAACCAACAGACTGTAGTTCCGAAACTGTGTCCAAACTGATGCACATGGACTTTTGATAGATCAGTCGCACCGTATGTACTTCAATCTTCTTCAATTTTCTTCAAATGAAGTTGCGCCATGTCTAAAAAGTATCGCACAACTCATGAGGTTGCTGAAAACTCTTTGAGAGCCCATGATTGGTTTGACCTTTCCGCTTCGGATTCATTTGGTGGGCGCTATCCCCGTCAACCTTATGTTTTGCTTGAACCCAAACTGGACAGATTTCGATAACTGCTCACATTTGCAAACGGATTCGGTTTTGGCAGGTAAGTCAACTGAATCCAGCTGAATCTCTCGCTAATGATGGTCCATTTCAATTAAAAGTGATGCGTCTGGCCGCCTCAAACGGACAGTCATAAACGAGAGATTCAGCTAGTTCCATTTGAGTCTCTTGTCAAAACCAAATTCGTATGCAAATGAGACTATTTGTCGAAGATATGTCATGTTGGATGTGATGTCAATAAAACTACTTCAAGCCATGCTCTCGCTAAGTAATACTGGGCTTAGGCCAATATCAAAAACTCCAGTGTCACAGGGAACTAACAGATTGTCTATTCCAAGAAGCACCACAACAGTCTTCCCTCAACATATATTCCCGATTTGTTACAAAATTCAAATGTTCAAGAACTGAATTAGTTTTTATATGCTCATTTCTTCCGGACTCTGCACCAACCCGATTTGATTCATTGCTGATTGCTTGGTATTTGAGACCCTTCGTAAAATTCCATTGGTAGTTAACTGTAAAAATCGACAGTTCATGCGTAGTCATTCTGTTTTGCTTTGAGTACACGTTAAACAAGAAGCTGATGAATCTTAGCTTTCTTCCGAGATGACTCTTGACCAAACCATGCCTAGAAATACAGCTCAGGTTCTCAGCTGGGAGAAAGCCTATTTTGAGTCCTAAACACCGCTCAACACCCCAGCCGACGTTCCAAAAAGCGGTTAGCTTTGGCAAGTGGCACTCCTAGAGACGATCATTTAGGAGCAAACAACTGGGGTTCATCGCCTGTGTTCTCCAGTATTCATGAGATGGAGCAGATGACCATCGACATGAAGTGGCAAAATCCACTGCCTACAGTTAACTCAAGTAAACGGTCGCATGTTTTCTTTTATTCAGCCGCGCGGTACAGTGTAAAAGCCACGGAAAGGAAACTCGCACGAGCCATTAGGTTGTCCTCAACATATTTGGTTTGTTGCATGAATGGACGATATGAAGTTGATATTTGACTTCTTTCAAGAAGCATCAGGTATTTTTCCCAGAATGTACACGACACGCAGCAACACTTAGTCGAGAACAATATTATCTACATCAAACTTATGTTTATAGAAGAACGGATTACATAAACAGTTACCAGAAAGCCAAAGCATCGCTTTGATATGACAATAATGGCTGCTGGGCTGTACTTGAGTTACATTTAAAGCTCACTGAAGAAAGCTTCTTTGAAACGTTGGTGGCCAGAATCTACCCGCAGTTTCTACGCGCATTTACTTGCCTGCTCTTGTCGGCTGTACGACGAAACATATTATGATCGAATGTTGAAAAATAACCATTAGAGTGAGGACTCAATAGGTATTATGGTTCCCATATAGAAGTAATCTGCGGTGACCAGAACGAAACCATGGGAGGAACAAACATTACACAACACTCGAATAGTTTTATACTCGTTCATAAAACCGTACTTACACTGTTTCGTGGGTTAAATAAATCATTTTAAGCATCCTCAAACTTATCGACATCTATTTCTTGAATGATGGATTGCAAACGTTTCGTCACCAATCGAGGTGACATCTTCAATGAGGGGTTTAGTGTTCAAACAGATGATGTATCGGCATCTTCTAAGCATGTCATTTTGATGAGGAACTGATGCACTACAAAATAAATGTGTGCGTATTAGTAGTGCGAGGACATTGGAGGATTTCCAACTGAGATTTCGTCCTGTCAACGAGGCCAGTCTATGCTGAAGAGCCGAGAAGCACTGTGTAGCTATTTTATCCCTATTAAGAATCATCAGCAGACCGAAACTTACTAAACTCCAGGTAGTCTTGAATCCGCAATCTCTTGGTCAGTAGTTTGAACGCTTAGCCATTTGGCCACGGGCAGTTGATCAGCACTATGATTTGCTTTTTGTCAGACGGGATATAGCGCCATTCATCGTTCAGTCGTAAATCAGTCGTTGTTGTTAATATCTTGGTTGGTATACTAGTCTATGACTGAACGGTGTTTTATGAGTTCCATGTTCATGAAGAAGAAACTCATTTTGGTTGCTGTTGTGGAATAATCATATCTCGGGTGAAATCATTAGTTGTTGACTCGTTCACCAAGCTTGAAAACTGATATGAAGGAACGTTTGCCTAGCTCACAACTAAACGCAGGTCGCTGATGTCAGCTTTGGTCAGCAAATAGATCAGAAATGCCACCTTGACAAAGATAAAACTGATCACATGTCAGGCTGAGGGGAGGTGATATCTGAATGGTTAGGAAACCTTAGGATGGTCATTAAGTTAGGGAACACCCATCAAGTCAGCGAAGCCAAAAAGAGGCTGCGGGCAGCTTCAGTCTTGCTGTGCGTAATCCGCGTTAACATGCTGTCATAATTATTTCGCAGTTCCGTTTTAATCCGACTGAGGACTCAGATCATAAATTTGCCCGTGATTGCTGTCGGTGATCTACAGCGCTTACTGAGGTATGTAATCACTGACAGGCTACCTGGAGACAACCGCTGAGTTCACATATTCTCTCATGTATATCTCACAGATACAATGTGACCTTGAGGTTGGCTCCTTGCTCCCTTGAGCTTCAGTTAGTCAAGTGTTACGTCACACCACGATGTCTACTGTAACTCGTCCTTCTAACACCTGACCACGAAGAACCACATAAGCCCACAATATAAATTCAGAAAAGAAACCGCAGAATAACCTGATAGCACAGGAAACCACGCTGAAATGGTAACAGGTAATGCATTTTACGTTACCAACGTAAGTACAAGGGTACTGTGCAGTCCGTTGAAGTGAATATCTTATTCTCACGTAGGATGCCTGTAAACAAACATACTGTGATAGGGGGCAGGATCATCTCAGTCCTAGTAGGATGGAGTTGAACAACGATTCATTAAAGCAAGAATATGATAGTTAAGACGACCAATCACAGTTTAGGAAGACAGAAAATCTACAAGACATTCAGCATTCATACTGACGATGACTTGGGCCATGGTCGATGGCAGCAACACCTCCTGTAACGTTTTCTGCGTGTTCTCCTTAACACTGTCCGTGAACCGTCAATGTTGCTAAATTCGGCTGAAGGGACATTGGTCTGAGTAACATGCGCTGGTGTGCGGAAACCCCATTTTCGCGATTGTTCACTCATTCTGTTGTACAGCAGTCGCATATATGCATATTCTACAACCTCTATAAAAAATGCCATCGTCAGTCCGATACATAATGAACACAATCCACCGATTCTGGATATAAGAATGTACACATCAAATACGAGGCGTTCATCCATCACCGTGGTTTCAAACTCTTGTCTAGTTAAACTTATGTAGGTGACGGATCCATCTACAAATTGACTGTATTCGGCAAATCGCTCCGGCTGGTTATGAGACTCCAAATCCAACGAGCTAAACTGTTGTATCGAAGCATTCCAGTAACTGACAAATGAGGTTGTCAAGTTCATACTACTGTGCGCTTTCAACAAACCATCAAGCTTCCGGTAGCGTTCTGTGTATGCAGCTAAGTTGTGCGCGTTCGGATCCCACAAGGTTACGCTAAGTCGATTCTCGTAGGTGAAATAACTGCATCGAGGTAGACATCGACCCTGCCGCGCTGCCTCCTCTTTAATCTCTTTAAGCCGATCCATCACCTCACCGATACATTGAAATCGTTCGATCAGCTTTGAGGCCATTTCAGGATTCGTCAAACTTTCGTTTAAAGATGTACAGTAGGGAGTGGGATTAACAGGAAAATCCGTACTTGCAGGTCTAGGGTATTCGGTATTCAAGCAACCACATCTTGCTAATAGCTGTTCCTGCAAAACCGTATTCAGACACTGTCCTTGGGTATACGTGTAATTTACACCCAGATCGCTAATTGGTGGAGGGTGATCACTACACGGAGCTTTTGGTGTCGCTAGTCGGTTCCACAACACCGGTTTATATATAATCTGATTCATTCGGTTCGGTTGTATATTGATCCCGTGTTTTTCAATCTCCGGATAGGTACCTGGTTCATGCACGACACTTATCACACCTTCTCCTCGAGTGAACGTATCCATGATGAAAGACAGATTGGCCTCATTAATCTTTTTTGACGGTACCAGTTGTATTAACATAATCAATCGGGTGATTTCTTTTGTGGCCTCGAGTGCTTTGCCTTCGATGGTCCAGCAGTTGAAATATTTTGGGTGAGAGATCCGGTGAAGATGCAACTCGGTATCGAGTTCTAGTTTGCACTTCTCCGCCACAATATGTGCACTCTCGCTGGTTACCATACAGTGAGGGAACATTTCCATTTTGTGTCCAATGTTGTAGCGAACTTTGGGATCCAGGTTCGTGTAGAAGGTTTCGATGCTATCGAGAAGCAGCAAGTTGATGGAGAAAGCTACATTGCGTTGCCTAAGAACCTCAGTGGCGATTTCGGTGAAGCGGGAATTAATTTGTTTGGGATTAGGAGTGGAACCTTCACGCCAAAAACGGTTGGCCTCCAGTGAGAACGGATTATGTGCACACAGGGTGATTGAGGGGAATGCAGTTTTATCGTCGCGTAGCGTACGAGTATGCCAGTTAGTCTCATATAGTAAATAATCTCTGATGAGAAAGGAGGAAAAAATTGTGAGAAGACTGGTCATTGTGATCACGAAAAGAATCCACAAAGAACGGATAAATGGGGTTTCAGCGCGCGAAATGTTTTGTACACCACGGATGGAGGAGATCTCCCCGAAGGTCCGCGGTTTTCTGGGGGCAGTGATGGTAGACGCAACTTCTGGATCGTTACAGTTCACCAGGTCAGTCGGTAGAAAGCTGTCATCGTTGGGATGACTGGAGTCGAGCGCTGTATTGTTTGTTGTGATTCCTTTCGACACAGTTTCTTCGTTCTCGTTTGAAGAAACCGTAACCAGCTGATGGTTATCCATTGCCTCGTCACTTGATTTCATACCTGGTTGAGTGGATCGCTGAAATGAGAAAAAAGATGCAAAGTTTGGAGATGCAGATCAAAAACTAGATATAGTCTCGCCGAGTACCACAACAGAGTATTGTGCTGACACATTGCTTTGGTACAGAACTTACTCAATGCCATAGCTACAGCTTCTTACCTATCGTGGCAAGCCACGACCAAGCGATCGTGATTCGAACGAAATTGAACTGTTGTTCTTGTTGTCTTGACGGAACACGATAATAGTAAGTTTGCTTTAACCTCTTCGATTGCACACGACAGGATTCCCAAATGAGAGTATTTTACCCATTATGCTCTTGTTTCATGGGGTTCCTTTGTCTGACCTGGTTTACGAAGAGAAAAGTATCTTTTCCTCAAACAGTTGGGACTCAAGTGTTCAGAGCACGATGTGGCAAAGAAAACGGGCTTGACGAATAATAGTGCTCAACGAAAGTGAGTCTGCTCATAAGCATACCCTCGGATAGACGTTGGAACCGTCCTGGACGGATGACCTATTAAGAGGTCTGCTTTGAGCGGATATTTATCCCACCAACTGAGTACATCAAGGGGAACCACGGAATGGAGAGATACTACCCACGAATAATGGCTACTATAGCCGGATACAGTATTTGGTGACTTCGTGAAATTCACTCTCGTGAACGCCAGTTTTGTTCTAATGAGAGAGTCAACTGAATTCAGCTGAATTTCTCGTTTATGGCGGTCTCCTTCAACTGAATATGCTGTGCAAGACTGCCTAATGTTTCATTTGATATGACATTTGAGTTATCGCAGTATGTTACCACGAAAGGAACGAACTGTAAGGTTGCCGTTCTGTTCTATTATGCACGAGCATTTGAAGTTGTATTTCGTCTCACACTACCTATTAGGCACAGCAGCAAGCGCTATTTGGCCCATCCTATGTATGGCAACTCTTCGGGGTGCGCACACTGAGTCCTTTCCGAGCGTCGTCTCTCTTCAATGACTGTACCGTTAAAGGATTGCTGATCAAGGTGGGTATTCAAATTGTTATACAAATTGTCGCTTGCACCCCTTTTCTGTGGCTCCGAACCCGGTTTTCCTTTAGGCTGACCCATTCATGCATTCACGATCTAGGTTTTCCAAACCTGTTTTGATTCTTGACTGTCGATGATGCATTGCAATAAAAGTGAATATGAACTAATAGAAAATTGTAAAGCGGCGAGTAAATGCAATCAACCTACGGTTATTGCCTTTTGAATGAGGCTTTTTTAAAGTTTCATATAACGAGCTTAAAGAACCATGAAATGCAAAATTGAACTGGACATGCCAAAAAACTCAGTGGCGTAAATGCTTCATCCTGCGTGAATGGTCCTGTGCGCGATCTGAAATCCATGTTGTAGGTAAGGTACCCAGTTATAAATGGCGCACCACTGGGGTCCTATAGACGTCTGCTCCTTATGTGCTTATCTTGAGATAATTACGACTATGTTGCGCTTCTCTTTACACATTGACTCAATGTCTCATGTAGACTCTATCCCAAAACACTATCTTCGGTTTGACAAATTATAGCTTGTTGTGCTCATTAACAGCGGGTGGATTAGCCCGCTCACCAAGCTTGGCAGGTGGTCTGTAAATCAGTGGGGTTAAAGGCGTGAGATTCGTTTGGGATTCGGTGAAATTGCAAACCAATGGTCCTGCAACAATTACTGCCTCCGCAAGGGCTGATGAAGCCTTCCATGATGGAGTCCAATTGATTCTGCTTGTGTATGCTTCAAGACCCAACAGATCATGACGCGCAACCCTTCATAGTCGTCAGCTTACTGCTGCATCGGAGCCGGAATTCATAGCTAAAAATTTTGTTATTTTGTGCTGGGTTTGTTTTGGGCGAGGTCCGCAAAAAGGTGCTGAAATTCTGCCGAAGGGGCCATGCAACAACACACGAGGTTCAAGTGTGTTTATCTTGGCAGTTTTGAAAATTTTGAGCGCTTTACTCTTGAATGTTTTCTCTAGAGACTTAGCGGTTTTCGCAACCGCTCCTGGCCTACCCCTTTTTTATATCCTTTGCAGAAGCCTTCCTTCACCATGATTGTGCCATTTAAGTACCGCCACTGGTGTATTGCTGTCTACCACAATGATAATCAGGATGAGGAAAAAGGGGAAGAAAGGTGAGAACTGATGGCCACTCAGACAGGGAATCCCGAATATTGTCTGTATCGATTCCCTCCACACAGTTTCATGTACTTCTCTAGACTTGCTCTTTTTTGCGGCGCGGTTGAAGGGATTGGGAAGAAGTAACTAATAAAAATCGCGAATAGTGCTCCGTATTGTCCTTGGTTAAATGTTAAACGTTGTATCTATCAGCCGGTAGTCACATGATCGCCTGAATACTTGAATAACTACGGTCATACCAAAAATGATACAACGATGTTTTAGAATTAGTTCAGTGGAAGCTTGTTCTCTGGAATCAAGGAAAAGTTATCTGTGTATAGAAATTCTCTGTGTAGGGAGATCGTGTTTTCCCACCTGGCAAAAGATGATAGATGCATCTTGCAGATGTCATGAACCAGCATTCTTATGTGGATAAATTGGTTCTAAAATCATAATTTTTTCTCTCTCAAACCTCTTACCTCCCCAATGTTACGGAAAAGTTTACCTGAGATAACTGTGCCCGGTAGTTCTCTTCGAAAAATAATGTGCTGCGTGTGTCTCCCAGAAGTCGATCAGATTTGAGGACGACAATCACGTCATCCTTCCAAGTTGACTTGATGCTCTGATTGACATAGATATTCATAACTCAAGTTGGAGTGATAGCCGCTGATTTGTTCGATGAGTTTCGCGATTTTGTTGCAAACGTTCCTTCACTAGTCCAGCTAATATCACCACAGTGTATCTTAGCTAGTGGTGATAAATTTGTCACAAAACAACGTCTAAAAATGGATAATTTGCGGGTTGGATTATTTCACACCCGACACGGTGTACCTCACTCCGAAGGACGAAAATTGGCACTTTACAGGTTAACGTTTATTCACCACGATTGACAGTACAGTGTGTAATGCTGGACCAGGAACACCTATCATGTTTTAAAATTGAACGAGTTCATATACTGTGGGATGCCCTCCTACATAATAGGTGTGTGTCTTAAAATCGTGGAAACGTGGTAGGAAACAACCCCAAATATGTCCTTAACATGTAGATGAAAACACCCAAAATTACAAGCAAAACCGTGATCGTTGTTACATCGTTATTGGCAATGGGCTTCGCATATACATGTCCTACGTGTCACTTACCTTAGGCAAATATAGAGAAACGCAACCTAAGGGCGTATAAGGGCTAAATACACCCATTTACAAAATGATTTGGTATTGACGGAAGAATCAGCTTAATCCGGATGAAGTTCTTGCTTATGGTGGTTAAATAGAACGTAAGATTGCCGGAAACTCTAGAAGTGCGCCTACATGACTAGCCCAAAAAGTGGAAAACCAGTCGTGAGCTGTCAAAGAGTTTCCAGAAACCTTGCGAGTAGTATGTTCCGTCGAGCTGATAAATGAACCTCTAAGACTGTGTCAAAAGTGTACCACGAGATAGAGTCCTTTTTGGACTCTCTAGAAGAGTCAACAGTTTTCCTCGAAAGATTTTTTTCCTGGGGACTACTGAGCTAGCCAAAATAAAGTGGCCGAACAGCTTCTTGACTGACCGACCATAAAATACGTTTGTTTAGTCCACCTATGCTTTTCGTCCTTTGTTCACATCTTTCTAGGCATTCATGAGGTCTCCACTGCTGGTGGTTGCGAACAAAAATGAGACAGCTGTGTAGTGTAACAAACTTTGACTACCTAAATTCTTTCTTCACAGTGAGAACCTGTAGATTCCTGCTGTATCTGAAAACCGTGATCAACCAGCTTCGATGGAAGAATGTTTTACCAGGAGCACAACACTTGCCATCGACTAAACACACCCACTTAGAGATTCGTGCGCAATTCTAGGAGCCCAAGGAAAAGAAACAAAGATTGCAACAGTGTGTAACCGTTATATCTGTGATCCCATCTCGATCACAGCCTCCAATGTCGTTAAATGAGTCATATCCATCAAAGATAGGTCAAGTCATAAAAAATGATTGGTGCTGAGCTCAGCTTAAGTCATTCATTCAATAAGTTATAATAGTGGGGTGATCTTACAGATTGCTTCTACACGAGGCTGTCGGTTGGGGTGTCTCAAAGAAGCGAGACAAAGTGGGCGAAACAGTACGTTTGCGTGAGTGCCATTCATCATCCATCGCGTCATACAGTTCGAGACAAAATCGATGTGAGAGAAAACAATGGACAGACCCCTAAGTTTCAAAAGGGAAGAAGATCCGTTGGAGGAAATACATTCACCTGGAGCTAGGGGAGGAAGTTTACCACATGTTCGCCCGAATTGACGAAAAAAGAGGCATTTATTGTAGACTGATTGCAATATCAGTGTTGGTAGGATGGAGAATTTTCCATTGAGGAGCAAAATTTACTGGAGCTATTTATGTGGTATAGATGATTCCGATGTCGTGAAGGAACGGAGTCGGACATTATCGGACAGTTAACCAGATTACTCAAAAAGAGAAGCATTTGGGTCTGTTTTTTAACAGGTCGAATGCAGAGAGAGAAGGTGCTTTCATAATTCTTGCACATTCTGTCTTGGGTCCGACCCTAACGGACAGATAAGCAATTCCACAAAGGACAGAAACAACTCAGTGTTTGATAATATTCGCGCTAGAACGAACCAAGCGCATACATTTTGCGATTAACTTCAGGTCACTTTTGTGTAGTCTCTTACCAGGTATCACAATTCACGTACCAGACGTGTGGTTTATAAGTGTTTTTCCAGGAATGAAGGGGAATTTTCGGGTTCTTGTAAGATGGCATGCCGGATACATAACAAAATATCGCAGTAGACTTTTGACGAAATACACTGACTTGCAAATTACGTTGGTGTTAACCGGCTAAACCTATTATTCATGATATTCTTCAAATGTATATGTTGCACAAAGACCATCCCGCTTTTCAGCCGGGACGACATTCGAGATATCGAAGTATATTTTCTTCAACAACACACTACTCATAAAGTTGCTAAAGAACATCCTAAACGAGAGTTTTACCAGAGATTAAGTCTAGTCTCCGCTAAGATCACAATAATTTGCCCTTGGCGATTGCATACAAGTGGGTGCTCAAGTAAAACATCAGGTTGACGCAAGCTGGGGGATTGAGCCTACCAGGTGAGCCCCAGGAAGGGCGACACTGGTCGTGGACTATTCAGCAGTTTCCATAAGCTTTGAGAGTAGTGTAGTCCGTAAATAAAAAAGCACTGCAGACATGTTTTATCGATCTATTATTTCTCTTCTGAGAGCGTAACAAAACACCACAAAAATGCAAAATTCCTGTGATGTTGCGTTTGTGATCAACGCGGCGTATTTACCACAAAAGTATATGAATAGGAGTGATAAAATCACATTGTCATACCCTTCAGCTGACCAGATGTGATTGTCATGTGAGGATTCCCATATTCTGGACCAGTTTCGCATACCCAACCTATCGGTTTTTTAGTACGGGCTTCACAAGATGCTACATTTATTGACCATTAAGTATTACTGTATTTAGGATGGGAAGGGATAATACATTTGCTAACAACAGTAGTTTTTGAAGCGATATGTTTGGAATATGTTCCTGCCACTACTAACACATTGTGGATTTCCATCCCAGCAAATAAGTGATTACGCACAGTGATTTTTTTGTTTTCGGATCACTAGCCATTTGTGACCGTGCTCTCTCTCAGGTTGCGCTCTGCTGGTTAATGTTTACGAAGCCTAGTTATAACACATGATCTATCACCCGCCAGGTAAGCGTAGGATACTGGAAGCTTATCATAGTTATTGCCCAATACATGGGTCATATTCAGCTTAGGTTTCCCTCTAATGGATAGAGAAAATAAAATTTTCGAGTCCCTTGGAGGATAAAATGGCGATAGGGTAAGCCAGTGCTAAATTAAAGTAATCTATTTAGGAGAGGTTATCGTGGTACTATAGAAGACACCGGCAAGTAGCAGCTAGTCAAGTCACACGATGTTTCATGCACCAGGTCGGTATAACTACCTAATGTAGAAAAAAACCATAGAAAGCACTATTCTGAGGTAAGTCTTTACACTGATAAACAGTTTATTGATAATAATGCTTGTTTAATGTCCGTACACAAAACAGACAAACTCTCGTGGTCGAGTTGCCCGCTGAGCTCGGCTATTTCGTTGCAAACTTTTCATTACCCATCGGAGACACATCATCTGTGTGTTTTCGGTGAAACGTAGCAGTGCACTATTTTGTCCTGGGGAATCAAACCAAATTAAAAAGCTGAAGAAGCCTAACATCTTGCAAACGCTTGACCAAGAGGGTGAATGATGTAATGCGTCAGAGAAGCATCCATCTACCCCTTTGCAGAATCTAAGTGTTCTCTGTCAGCGAGAACCTACACCATTCACCAGTAAAATGTTTGATAAAAAAGTTATGCGCTTCATCGTGAATGTGAACATATATTGGGTCGCTTAACCTGGCTTACCAAATAACCGCAAGCCTCTTGTAAATTCGTCACAGCACACAACTTATGTAGCATAAAGTACAGCGAAGCACTGCTACAACCGACGTTGTTAGGTGACTCTGCGCAGTGTTGTCAAACTGAATTTTCTCATTTGAGATTATGTAGAGCACGCCGGATACGGTTTAAAGCAAAGTACAACTAGTTGTGCCGAGTGAAAACCATACTCACTGACCTGGGATATCTAGATGGCCTGAGTAGGCCTGCTGATGAAATGAGTATTCGGAACTGGTGCATTCATATGTCGTCATATAAAGAGGTAAAATATAGTTTTCGTGCTTGGTCAAAAAGCTGCTTGAATTTTTTTCACACCATATCTGTTTTGATCCCAGCTGGAATATGAACTTAAGCAGTAGAGTTCAATTAGGTGGTAGGACATGAAGTCGCACAGTGAAGTATGGTGGAGCGATCTATCGGAGCTACCCATGTACCCAATTCAATTTGAACAAGGTAGTAAGAACAACAAGGCTGCGGGATGAGTTCAACCACACACACTCATCTATTGCGAACATACAAAATGAAGTCATCGCTCATATTTATTGTCCTCAATGCCTAATTTAAACTGACCGGTTATTTACAATGCTTTAGCTATTCTACTAGGCTTTAAGCAGTGTAGCGGAGGAGCGCAAGCTGTCCGGTTTAAAGAGTTCACAGGGCTGCTTCAAATGACTGTTCAAATGGTATGAAAGACGATACGTATATTCATATCCCCGTAAGAGCGCCCAAATTCCTGTGCATTACAGTGGTAAAGATTCCACCTACAGGCTTGAGCATAATGTGTAATTTGCAATCACTAAGAAAGAAGGCAACCGAATACTCTCTTTCCTTGTAGTATCTGTAGCCCCATCGACGTTCTGAGTTGTGAATTCGGATAATTTGCTAATAGTATGGGGACATTTGGAAGTTCCGAACCAGGTTTTTTCTTGTGACTGAAGTCATTCCGTGCCGCAAAGTCAAGAAGCACTACAGAGCTATTTTATCCCCGCTGGAAATTCTCAGCAGTGCGTACCTTACATAACTTTAGAGGGATTCGAACCCTAAGCCTCCGGCTGGTGGTTGAAGTCTATAGGAATCCTTAATGCATGACCGATTAGCGGTGTTATAAACTCGCAATTAAGCAAGCTATAGTGCTGCCCATTCTTCCCTCGTGCTAATCACATCACATGCTCACTTGTTAAATGGCTGTCTACCTGACGAATTATTATATGGAAAGCTCATAAAACTTAGGCCTTGTCCTTCCTTTTGATGTTATATCCAGCCAAATTACAACAACCACACTGCTGATCAGTTGCTATTGTTCGAAAGATACAGTCGTCAACTTCTAGCAGGGATAATGTGCGCCCGAATCATCCTGGAGATGATTCGCAATAAGCGTGAAACAGCTGTACTATTTTCACATGATTTTGGAACAGATTAACTTTACTCACAGGATGAAAACTAGGCCAAAATTCAGCTAAAGCTTAGTTATGGCTGGCAACAGACTTAGGGTCATATGTCTCAATCAGACGTCTTAAGAGGATGCGAAAAATGGAAATACTACTAAACACGAGTGAGTCTGACCCGGAAATATGTGTTCATTGGAAATCTAGGGGCGTTTGTCATCTAAAAATTCTCAGATACGTGAGCCTTGATACGGAAAGATTTTTGCTTATACAATATGTTTCCTCCCCACTAATAAGCTTATTCCACACCAGACAGTTGTCGGCCTGAAGATTTACGTGCAGTAGTTTTTACCTGAAATAGACCAAAATAATTTCGGAGCTGAGCTCCACCTTTGATAACTGTGTTATCAACTGTGTTATAATCGTTACCTCCCGGTTTTTTTGCAGGGAAGATCTTAACGAAGTAGCGACGCTTTACTTAGCGGTGATCTGTTGAAAGTTTTGAAGTTTAAAAGCATGTCTGTAATAAAACACTTGCAACCACACAAAATGCTCCATTGTTTGTTCTCCACTGGAGCAGTTTTCGTGAAACTCAGAATAAGTATGAAAAGCTTTTGTTGACAAGCCGGAGCAGCACTGCAATCGTCCTTTGCCGCTCTTCTGGAGAACAGCACAGTAAATCGTTACGCTCGGGGAACTCTCCTGTGAGCTTCCTCTGTCATCAGCGATCAACCTCTTAAGGGATAATCTGGATTGCTAGTGTGAGCGGATTCGCGGGGAGAAATTTGTAGTTCCACTTTAACTATCTAATTTACAGTGGTTTCATTACTCACCGGACTTGTGTGCTAATGGAGAATAACCGAAATTGCATCATTATGATGTGTACATGTCAAAATTTAAATTAATGAGTGAATTCAGTAGGTTTCACGGCTTATTAAAGAGTTCGGAGCTTCTATTCAATCTAACTCAGTGTTTCGCTAGCTCTTAAGAGCTAGCTGACGACTTAATGCATTGAAAATGGGAGGAGTAAACACCGTCACGGAATTCGGTTGTTTTGAGTTCTAGTATTTTTATCCGCCTTATGATTTTTGCCATTAAAAGATAAAAGAAAGGACTAACAGAGGAGAATAAAGGGAACAAGGAAAACTGCTCCTACCTGATGAGCTTGAAGCAGAAGAGCGAAGCCGGTCCCGGGCTGTCGAAGAGTTTCCAGCGACCTTAACAGTAGTGAGTTACCGTTAGAGAGCGCATTGCGATATCTCCAACATCGTACCAACTGAAACATGAGGCGACCTGGTGCAGCACATTCAGTTGAAACAGGTCATCTTAGATGTGAAACTAAGCTGGATTCAGTCGAGCCTCCTGTCAAAACCACTTTCATATGCAAATGAGGGTACTTGTCGAAAGAACTTTAATTTTTACTGTCGGTTGCGGTTTGTCTTTTCGGTTATGCGTGGAAGGGAGCCTCCCCCACCTTATAAGGTAGTTTCAAGTCATATACATGCTGGACGGATTCTGAGTATAGTACATTTCCGCAAATCATTTGCTATCAAATAAGTCGCGGTTGGAAAGGGCCAATTTTCGTGCACAGGAATTCTTGGAGTAGACCAACGGTCACTCCTTTGAAATAAGATCAGCCGGCCACAAAGAGCCAGTCTTTTCCAACACCCAAAGCTTTTTTCTCAAACCTTCGTTTTTGCAAGAGCATGTGTCCGGGTTACAAGTAGTGGGGTCATCAGCTAACTTCGAACCACGGGTCGTCGAAAAGATATATCTCGATCTCATCGACTGGTAGACCTAGCGGCTGTTTCTTACGCAAGCACACTGGGATCAGACACTTTGCGGAATTTTAAAGTTTTTGTTCAAGATAACAGTTTGCAAATAAGATGTTCATGAAACTCTGACTACATGCTTTGACAAACAGGCGTATAGGTCACCGAACACTGGCACGCACATAAGGGTTGTCAACTGCTTCGTATGCTCTTTTGAAAACACACCATCACAGTTAACTTGGCAAACCTTTTCATCAGTTGTTTAGTGCAACCCCGTCTAGGTAAGCAACCTTCAAATCGCAATCGCACAGTGTAGGCATAGTGTAGCTGATTTCTCCGGTCCAGTGCAGTGCACTTTTCATCTACACAGAAGTGCGGTTTAGTGCGTGTTGTGGTTAAGCAGGGCGATTCGGCAGATATCACAGGCATTTGTACCACATGCTGCCATGTCACACGACCTTGGAAAGAAGCGTTCGCGTTGTCTGATGTTTCCAATATACAGATGACTTTGCTAGGTGGTTTGCGCCTGGAAGCTGCTTCAAATCTATTTTTATCCAACAGGATAAAGGCTAATATTTCACTCAGTCCGTGTTTTGTCCTTGTCTCCTGGATGGTTCATTTGTACGTCTGATTTAAGGTTTACGTCAAAACAAAACCAGCCGTGAGCAGCCATATGATGACGCGTTTTGCCCTTCTGACAAGAAAAGACGGAAAACTGTGTTTGAGACCTTGCTGATCGTTCACTAGAACGTCATCAGATGTTTCTAACACCCACCCAAATTAGCTCAGGCATGACAATGTATATATAGAAGTTAATTCGATAATCCTTTTTATCACTTCTGTGTGAAAACGCTGCATCCCATCAGTGACACCCTATAAAGAGCAAGACAGATAATAAGGTTTTCCGAGGTTTCATGGACCTCACCGAGTGGTATTCACGAAATCAACAGTTCAAGTACATAGATTGAAGGTATTGTATGGGACATGCAACAGCAGATTTTGAAATAAAGTGCCTCATGTACTGTGTGTTTATCGTCTCCTGGAAGAGCAGTGCTAGCATTTCCTTCACTTGTTCCGTTGCTTAAATTTTGGAGATGATGCATTTCATGTGCTTTGCCACACTGACGCTGATTCCCATTTGCGTGATGTCAATCTCAGTTAACTTTCTTCCACCATCGATATCGGAACGCAGTTATGTGATAGCCCAAACAAGGCAGAGAGTGTGGGTAGATTGATGCATCACGCAACAGCATTTCAAGACCGGCTAATCATCTCCTATGCTTCACGAGGTCACTTATTCTGACTGGTCATGTGTGGTGTCAGTGGATCACTGAAGTACGATGGCCTGTGTGCTGATAAGTGTTTAAATACTCAATAGATCGTACACACGGGACACCTTGACCAAAAACGCTCTAACAGAATTATTTTTCAGTTCGACTACTATTGATCTAAATTGTCAACTGTAATTCGATCTTTTCTTCCTTGAACAGATTCACGTCTCGTGATGGTGGTGTACGGTCGTTCTCCTTTCTGTTCGCACTTTCTGTTATACCAGAACAATAAATTTGGATACCGGACAGATGGAGTTTCCGTGTCCAAAATATGCTGATGAGGGAGCGGTAGGTTTGTTTTTCAAACATTCGGATACTAATGACAGACTTTTGGTTTATATTAATGGCTATCAAAACACGATATCTTACAGAGCAATTGGTAAGCAATACCGATGACCAAAATGGCTAAATTTGCTATTTTCCATTTTCCTCCTTAAAAAAGAGCCGATTTTCTAAAATGTTTGAATACGCGTCATAGCTGCATTAAACCCACGTTAATCTAGATGTTATTTATGAGAAGCTGCTTAGCAAAAGGGGGGTATGTGGTAATTTGTGCTTGTTTAGAGGGTACGAATAAAGCATTTGGGACACCTGATCCATAAAATAAACAAAATATTCGATGGCCACACACGTGTCCACCAGGACAACACCCCCTTTTTAAAAAAACAATGTAATTTTAGATGGTATAATGACTCCCTATCGGGCCAAGCAAACAAGAAAACGTTAAACTACAAACCGGTCTCTTTTTTAACCTAAAACGAAGAGCAAATTCCCCCAACGGCGTTGAAACTAACTTGGCTTTTGGATCCTTTGGATAAATATGCTGAAGCAAAAGAGAACGTAAGTTAGCTAATTTACCGAATGTCCCTTGCACCACTATGCAGTTTGTACTTACTTGTGTACAAGACTTGAAGCATGCCAGCCTATCACTCGAAGTTACGGACTGTGGGCTTTGTCATTGTGCCACCCAACCGCACCTCACCGGTGCCCTGAGCGGCAAGTTTGCAGGTTTTCAGCGAATTATTCAGTTATGATCGAATACTCGTTGGAATGGGTAATTCCATTTCATGTACGTAACAACTGTGGAGGATCTAGTTGCACCATCTGGCGAATAGTGAGATACACTGTTCCATCTATCTACCGAATGCCATCAAGACAGGAAAACTGCTTTATCTCCTCGTTGGTTTTCGCTTAGTTGTACGAAAGTGCATGATTCTAAGGAGGTGTGAACTGTCAAGAGTTTAAGAAACTGTCTGGCCGTAGTGCTGCTTGAGAAGCTTGACGACATTCTAGCACACATTTAATCATGAAAATTCAAAACTAAAATTTTTTGCACATGACATCAGCCGTCGCACAGGACAAACATCTGACTCGCCTTACTCGAAGCATGCTGCAGGACAGAGGGATGGGACTGTCTGCGATAGTCAACAGCCAACTGCTCTGTACTGGTAGATGCCAATCCAACATCCTTTGAGTCCATCCAGCCAAGTTTGTCACTGGATAGGTGTCTGAGAAACAGAGTCCCTGCCCTCCAGGATGTGGGTAAGAATAAGTATGACAGTCTTTTGCCTACAGTATGGCCTACTCTAAAATATTAAGGCAGTCACCACTGCTTTACGGATCGACGTTTGAGTCAAATGCTTTGGATGAGGGCACTGATTTTCCTCTTGTATAGGTTCGGGCTCCCAAGCAGTATCTTGACCCACACGCAACCCTAAATTTACGGCAAAAATACTATTATGTTACATAGGCCGTCGCATGGTGACATCGGCCAGGTCAACTTATTCGCTGAACCCCGTCGGGCGGATAGGTACGAATACTGACGCCCCCCATCCTTCTTCGTTGCTGTCTAATAACTCCCGACCTGACCCACTTAATATTTACCATTATGAAGATCACGAAGTGACATACTGCACTCCACCACTCAAATCTACCGCTCCGTGTGCTTAATTCATGACTTGTTCTCCGGTTTTTGTTGCACCCTTGAGAACTCCTAAGGTGATCATGCGCGTACGCTATAAAAACCGCCGATTGAAACCTGACGCATCTCTGAAACTCTAATACACAATCCAGGTACACTCGTGGAGCTTAAGGGATCCTTTATATATGGACCCTACCGACTACGAACTTAGGGTGATACTGCATCTGCTGCAGAGAGTTGCGCAGTTATAGCCTTAAGGTTGCGAGTTGAGGCTTCATTATTCAAAAGGATACATGCAAACAGTCGGCTCTATGCACCCCAGCACTGGACGAAATACCGAAAACATTTTTGCTTATCGTGTCTCCGAATTCACCATCAAATGTAGCTGATTCACTGAACTGACCACCCTCCTGTTTGTCAAGAAGAGCTCGAATACAGTCATACTAGCAGGAGGTTTCAATGCACATTAAGGACGCCTTGGTCCACGATAGTATGTTCAAGTTGAACGCAAACCGAAGCGATTATTGTAAAATTCTTTAGCAGCATTTTACTGATCAGCTGTTTCTCAGCATTACACGTTTCAGATGCAGTGGGTGCCGTTTTGCAACCTGATGTTCTTTTACCGCTGAACAACCCTGGAATCAAATTGACCACATCGCAATCAGAAGCCGATTGCGTGGTTCAGTGCTTGAATGCTGATCGTTTCGAAATACACAGGTTGATTCAGATCATGCTCATGATTATTGTAGGTTTTTCATTAAGTTCCGTCCAAAAACTATGGAGAAGAGATCGCTCTTTATCAGAGGAAAGCTATGTGAGCCATAAGTTAATGAAACGTAGCAAAGTTCACCATGAAATCCGTTACAAGTAGCATTCGCAACAAAAATCATCCTTGGAATTGGTGGATAGTTTGGTTATCCTGACTGTTCTTGGCTAAATAGAGATGCTTTTATGGTTCGTAAACGTACTTCATGCCCTGTGTTTCTATACTTCCGCTCCGGTTAAAGGGTACAGTAAGCTGTCCGGAATCATCCTGGTGACTAGCGGGTTTCGTCATGATTATCATTTGACTTTGTCCGCGACGTTATGATGGAGTACACACCTCAAAGGAATCTAAGTATCGAAATTACGTCTGGAGAGAGAATAATGAACTTGGATTATGTGGTCTATATCCTTTTGTTTGACAGAAGTTCGCGCAAAGTACTGTAAACAGTTTATCAGAGGTGATTTAACGTTTCGGTATGCATTTTGCACCTTCGAGATTTCCCATCGTCTTGTCACTGTCTGAAACTTCAGTAGGAAGAGCTTGGGTCTTCTGATGAGCTCGCATTCCTTGGCTTCTATATAATGCGCGATTGTACTACAACAGATGAAGTTACTGTGCGGATAACCAATGCATGGGATTATTCGTCAAACTGTGTCATTTGTGGCTTGGATATAGGGCAACTGTAAGACCGGTCTTTATGGTTCTTAAGCATGGGTCCTCCGACCCGGGTACCTTATGCATTTTAAAGCCTTTGATCACTGGTGTCCCCGTAACATAGGAAAAGTTATCTGGCGGAAGCGAGAAGGCGAATTGTAAGCAGGTGTTTGGTAACTGATTGGAATAGTTGGAGTGGAAGATTGAACTTACCAGGTGGCGGTGGTTGTAACATGAGTTACTTGCGCCCAACTACCGTCTGCTGAAGAAGGCGTTGTTTTGTGTTCCAGGTTACTGTCTGCGGCGGACAGTCAACGAACAGGCCAACGTGGAGTAAAACCGCCTGAAACAAGTTGAGTGCTGGATTTCTGTGCCCCCTGGATAGGGCTCACGCAATCCTGTTTCCAATTCGTGCGGAACTACGCAGGACGTTGCAAGCAGTCAGTCCCAGCAGCACGCACGCTATTTCGTAGCCTTATTACTCTTGTAAAATTGGCCTCTCGTTTGGACGCTGGGCTTATGTTGGGTAAGGTTCGCAAAGTTCGCTATGTCCATCCCGCTGGTGGTGGCTTACTCTGATATGACACTCAGATACCGTTCAAGGGCGTAGCTACCTTATTTTCGATCCTCCTCCTAAAGGACATAGGATTTCTTCCCTAACCTTCCCTCTGCTTTCCGCTCTTTACCATGGCTTTCTTCTCTCTTGTTGCAATAGCATTTCAGAACCAGTATGTATTACTGGTGTATTGTTGTTAAAGAAAGCAACAGCGCTCCTTCGGAGTGCAATTATCTCGTCACTGTAGGTAGCCCTTTTCGTCTCTCATCCGCCTTAATAGCAACTTCTGTGAGCTCGTTCGAAGCATAGCTTCAAAATAATGAAATCAGTTTCATGCACTACAAAGCAATCGGCACAACAAACCACTTTGTTCCCATGCCTTAAGCTTTTTTGATGTGTGCTGATTGTCAACTCTGGGTCGAGTAAAAGTATCTCATAATATGGTAAGGACAGCCTTTAGGGGGTTCTGGGTTTCCTTTCCCATCCAATTTATAGCTCGTATATCCGTGTATCTGTTGGTCAGTTGGATGCGCAGGAGCGGAGGTCCCTAAACCCCAACGGCCTAGTCATCATCACTAAGATTTTAGCTGCAGGAACAAGTGGGAATGTTTTTCGCAGTTGTGTGTTGATCACAGACCGTTGTTCTGTGGCGCGAGCTGGTGGAATCGTTTGGCTAAATTGTCTTTTCCAGAAAACCAGTAGTAGGTTAAAGCAGACCACACCGTTGTCAGTTACGGACGGCGAGTATCAGTGACTGTCTGTGGCCCCTTTTGAAAGATCTGTGTAGGCTCCAACCACATACTTGTTCACTACCGGTTTTTAAGCACCTATTAAGCTCATGTAGACCTTAAATACCTCCCGTGTGTAGGTCAAAACAATGGATTCCACGATCAAACGGATGTATTGGAGCCTGCCAGCCGACCAGTTATCAGAGTAATATGTGCGAAGCCACACTCCCTGCTGAAAATCATGTTTTTGGCACAGTTCAGTGAGCTTTGTTCAAAATTCGGACATTTGTTATCTGGGTGGCATCCCAAGATGACCGGAGACCAGTACTAATTGGCCGTAACTTGGCGCCTTTTCCGACACCAGATAAAAGTGAACAAGAGGCCGAAAGAACTGAAATACCGAAAACACTGGATAGTGCTTCATGCGACAGATCTGCCTGCCACTGCGAATTTGAATGACTACATTCACTCTGACATACAGCAACGAAACTGAGGTAGAAGGTTCCAAGCGACATTTCATTTGGCCCCTTCTGAGGCTTTTCACTCAGAGTGGCAATCTGTAACAGAAGCATGGACAACGCATAGCGTTGGTGTATCTCATCAATCAAATGTCTTCATTTCTCTTTTACACACATTCTTCCACATGTTTCTTTCAAGGGCACTGGTGAATTCCGTAGTTGAGTTCTGTTCTGACGAAACGTACGATCCCAGACAACTGGCATGACTGGTCAATGTGTCCATATTCAAATAGGCTGATCGTAGTAAATGTGCTCAGCAGAGAGATATCAGACTGATCCCCGTTATGCTGATATTTCTAGCGAACTTGATTGTGCGTCGTCTCACAACTGTCAGACAGACGTATAACAGGCGGTAGTTCGACCTCATCTTTAAACCCCACCAGTTTAGTGTGCAACATTTGTAATAATTTGGTTTTGCTTCACCTCAGGACGGTCGGCCAATTTTTCTAACGATTGTGGCCCAACAGGAGGCACCGTAAAAGCTCCTGAGTACATTCCATCCCTTAGACTTACATACGTCTCCGTTACGTGAGGCAACATATCGAGATTTTATGAAGTCTCTCTCCAAAAGTGGTATATGGTGCCGGGATATCCTGTCTCTTTGATCACTTTCAACTTTCTTGTAGACGGGGGAATGAAGTAAGAATCACAGGGTCTTCAAACTTCGGTAATAATGAGAGCTTGATTGATGTGGAGTGTGTAGACGACAGTCCGTCATCCTTGAAGACCAACAAAACACCCGATTGCTTGGTAAACGGACCATCGCTGTATCCTTCTTCAATGTGAGATTCGCATCTACGAAGTGCTCAGGGATACTCCACAACCTGGTCTTTATCAATATATCCTTCGTAATTCGGCAAGAAGCACTGGAGTTTACCGGATAGCTTAGATATATTGGCAGCTGACTTGGCCAATAAGGAAGTGTGCATCTGATGGAGTCAGTGTATGAATCTTGAAGGTCCTAATCATTTTTAACGATTCGTTCCACTTGCAGCATCAAAGGGTACATCATTAGGTCTTGGCGGACATATTCATTTGGTTACGTTGTGAAGTGCAGTTTTGTATAGTTGCTGAGAATCGTCTCTGATCTGAACTATTCTCGCACATTTGACAATAAACCTCTCAGAGCCACAGCCCAAGTAAATAGATCGGATCAACTGAGGTACTTAGAAAAAGTGGCGTTTTTTGTTAGGCAAATGAAATTTTAGCCGCAGGTAACATCTGCAGTGATCCGGTTATGTTCTAAGCATGGCCGAGCCATCGTTTACCAAGACGTGTATTGTCCTTGGTGCCTGCTTTCTGATGGCTCAACTTACAGCGTGAGCCTAAGAGCGGGGTATGAAAGAAACTGCAAAATATTTCAACTTTGTTAGTGGCTCGCCTTCCAGAGTGGCGCGTAGATGAAGAGGTAGATACAGCGAATGACAAATATCGGCCGCATTTACACGGCCACTTCATACCACAATTCTCCAACCGGTTGTCTGGAGCCGCAGGCACCGCTGAATGACTGTAGATAGATGGCATCATGTCGTTTTTCTGTCTCCCTTTGACTAAAAACCTTTCTTGAAAAACTTTTCCGTTCACAAGATAGAGTCAATTCTAGGTTGCTTGTCGATGGAGATAGTGACGACTATCTAACTGTTCTCCCCATCATACAATTTAACCATGCAAATCCAGACACCTTTCTTTCAACGCTCGATGTTGGCTAATCGTCAGACGCTTTTTCTTATGGATGTCTTTCGGTTATCACTATAACTTGTATTTTCAGAAATAAGCAAATTTTACATGGAATATTAAGTCCTTTCACGTGACTAAATGAAAACGGTGTATTCAAAATAATACCAGTGATATCAAGATACCGGCGAGATTTTTGAAGTGTAAACATGGTCTGACAAATTTTGGTGGCAGATTTTGGAAGTCATAGGACAATAGTAACAGTATTTCCTTCAAAAATGGTGTCCGACAAGATACAGAAATGTAGTGGGTTAACTAAACACGACTAATAGACCGAGACAATTGCAGCCGGAGAATCATCTCCTCTTTCGTCTTTGGCTTTGTGAGTGAGACGCGAATCTGATTGCATCAAGCAGGGTTTTGATCAGATATGAGATGTAGTGACTACATCTAGCATTTTACCAACTGTCTGGGAAAAGCCACATATATTTCCGACCAGTGGTCGCTCGCCTCCAAAGAAGTCCTTATCTCTGTATTGAATGGGAAAGAAGTTCCACAAAAGCTTGTTCGTCAACATGCCTTTTGCAACTAGAATAAGTCTTCTAATATCTTTTCAGTTTATGGATACGCTTTACGTTATCATTTCAGCTGCTTAGAGACATGTCCAACTGAACTGACCAAAAGTTGTCCCACAACCGCTGGTGTACATGAGGTCTGCGGTATGTCTTCGGTTTTGTCCTATTTTGACCCTGGTAGGATTGTGGGCTGCACAATCCTGCATAGGGCTGAAACCGTAGGAACCAAATTGCCTCCTGTCGAAATATTAGTGGATCCAAATTACGCAGACAACATTGTTTTGATTCGGCGACTGTCAATCAAACGTATATTCACGATAACATATCAGAAGTTCTTTCTTGACTCGGTGTAATTTAAATCCCTTCGGATTGCAAAGTACTCTTTCAGGATTTGCATTCCTTTTGTCTCCCCCAGTAACCTAAAAGTCAACAGTTTGAGTCTACTCATTGGTTATCCTATTCTAGCAGCTTCGCAGGCGAAGTTTTAACATGAAAAAGAAAGTCAGTGCATGACCCGTCAAAGCACAAACAACTTCTGTCAACATGCGAACGAATTTTGCTGAATCCAGACGGCCATTTGTGTAAGTTGCAAACAAAAACCCTTTCGATTTGAAGACCTTAAACGCCTTCAAACTTACGATGATCAATCTCTTCGTAAGATGACAAAAGTTAGCTGGGTGCAGCGTATCCACAGCTAAGAGCACTTTTTTGACGAATCAAAAACGACAGGGCAGCAAATGGATCATGCCTGGTTACGGTGACCGGGATATAAGTTTCACGTCCAAGTTACTTTCTACGCCCTTTCTGTCGAAAAGCCCCCGAAAGGCAGGTCACGATACTGAATTGCGGAATGAAGACAACCAAACGCAAGCGGTACTCGGGTATCTTCATGATTTCTTGGCTAGAGTCTACGTGATTAGTCTTAGGTGTAGTCACATGTCATCCGGAACATAGCCCCGGCTGCCAAGCTGTTATAAATTCTAACTCTGTATATCGTTGAGCGCTTGCCTGGTGTTCGGTAGGATTTGAAACGGATGATGAGTGGAATTGAATGATGGCTTTTTACTCCAAGTTGATTGTTAGCTATGTTTATTTCATTATTTTTGGATGGTAAAGATTATTTCTTCTGGATTGCACGCCTCAAGAGCAATGAAGTTTTTGACGCGAATCTACCATCCTTGCTTGTTTTTTTTGGTCTTTGCGACGGCTTTCGTTCTGGAAGGTGAAGGTGAAAATATAGTTGGATCCCGCACTGTCAAAAGGTATACCGAGGACCTTCTGAAACCAGTTTGAAGTTGGGGAGGATCAATAGGTAAAAATAAAAGTGGAGAATTTGGAGTCTCCGGCTCTTGAGAAAATTTCACTCATTTTACGGAGGTGTGGAACGAATTTCATCTATAGCTGCCCCGAAGGTCGTCAACGTTATGGACAATATAACCTCAAGATAATGGGGTGAATTATTCAACTCTCTATTCATATAATTAAGTCAATCTGTCCAGCCTGATGAGCTTTTCCAAAGGATTTAGAAGCACCCAAGATCACAAACAAATTTTAGGAGTCTCATCCAGATGAAATGGTAGACAGCAACGAACATTGTTCTTGAGACGAACGAGGAACAACATTCTAGACAGCAGCGCAAAATCAAGCTCAAACAGAGGTTTCGTAAAAGAAGTAACTACTCACCGCTTGCTGGTGTGCATCTTTTGTGGTTCACGTGATATATAATCTTTCAGAACGAAGTTTTATGTTTCAGCTTGTAGTTGTTGGATTTTTAACCAAAATCATCGTGGGCTACACGGTCAGAAAGAGTTTCTCCGGACACAATGACAAGCGGCAAACTCACAAGCATATAATTTCCCAAATTGTAACTGCTCAGGTTAAAGCTACGTTCTTCCGAATTTTTACAGTTTCTACTACAGGTTCTAGGATTGTTCGTTTGCCAAAAGAGACCAATCATACTGCCGACAGACATTATGACGGTTGGCAATGCTGGCAATGATGTGTGGTCAACGTTTTCCGTAACAGTGACTCTGTGTGTTATCTGACACGATCACCATTTGATTTACTTACAACAAACGTAACAAATGCACGTTTTCAGCATGACTGGAACAACTAAATTTTGCTCCATTCTACATCCGGAAAGCTTAAATTTTGTTTCATCGGTCAATTTTTCCGTTCTGCTCACACAGGCGTACAATTTCGTATTTTCATAGTATTTTTTCGCTACTAGTGGGTTCTAATATGCCAAGCGGGTATAGTCATTAATTTGAACAGCAAACTGTCTTCCTTCATCATTTTTGCAGCCTCAGATATCATGGATTTATATCACACTGACTAGTAGATTAAGTCTACAGCGGGGCTGGGAGTTCGGCCTGCGTGTGCGGTAAAAACCTACACAGGAAAAACTGAGACCATCTGTACGAATGTCCCATCCTTTTGTATTTGACGCCAAGCCGTCCGTCAGTTCTAACCATCAGAGTCGCGACTCTGAAGCAATTCTTGAGATCTCTCGAGTTCGTGGGAGTAAAACGAAGACCGGCTATTGAAACTAGCAACATAAAAGTTGAAATTTAATCGACAGCACCAAGATAACACAATTATCCACGGTGGTCACCTTGAGGCGATTCTGGATAATTGCTTCCACACAATCAGTATCAACGTCATTGGGGAGCAAGCGATCAACAGCAACGTTCAAGTTGCTGCTTCAAGTTGCATCATTTCAGAGACAAAACGGGACGCTACAGCTGTGAGCAGAGAGGAAATCAACGTGGTCTGGTCATTCCGCATATTTAAATGGTTTTGTGGACATAAATTAAAAATGAAATCTTGTCAAGTGCCTGGCAAGTAGGGTTTGTAAGATCTACAAGGATGACAAACACAATATAAAATTCAAATATATACCGAGAAACTCGGCATGCGATGTGCGAAGGTTGGGATAAAATATTTGAGATATTTCTTCTTTATAGAAGTTAGAAGCCCGTCTCTCCCAAAATGCCTATCTCCACTAAGCTGCTATTCAGAAACAACAGTGTTTCTGAAACCACTAACTGGACACCAGCAGTTTCAATCGGAGCAGCATCCACTACCACTTAGTTGAGGACCCCTTGCATCAGTGACCAGATGCTTAGCACGAAAGTCAAGGATGAGTTGCCGGTCCATGAGTCTTCCGAGAAAATATAGTCTTTCGTCTGCAAATGCTCACTAAACAATGTCGGTCAGGTGGCTTGACGCCTATCTCAGAGACCTACTAAGCACTGGAACCGGACAAGCAACAAACACTAAGAGCTCTACGGCAGCTCGCCTGATGAAGTAATTTGGCTGTGGTGTTTAGTGCGATGAATCATACGCAAGCAAATCGTCCCTAGATTGTTGGACAAGGCTTATTCGCAGCAGCAGAAGCGATCGCCGTTCGACTACACCAACCAAACTTTTTGTCGTTGAAAACGTCACGTAAAAACGTTGGCTCTGCCTGGGCCGACTAACCGTGATTATTAAATGATCTCGGTTGAGTGGCTTAAAAGCCACCTTTTCACTGGGTATCTTACCACCTCGTACGCTTTTAAAAACACTTTAGGCATTTATTACATTTATAATCGTATTTTCTAATTAAGATTCAATCAAAAACAATTGTTGTATAACTAAAACAGAGTCAGAATTTTGTTAAACACTGAAAATCCAAATATTTTTGGTGAAATGCCAGATAGAGCGCAATATTTCCCACCTAAAAAGACGTCTGATATTTTCCCCAAACCTGCTTTAAGTGAGCCAATGCGTTGATATGTTTACCAAAACCGCACATCACTAAATCAACCAGGTGGATATAAAAACTTGTATAATCACACTGTAATGAATTCAGCAGTGCC
The DNA here is from genome assembly GCA_004794785.1 of Opisthorchis felineus. Classification (NCBI taxonomy): domain Eukaryota; kingdom Metazoa; phylum Platyhelminthes; class Trematoda; order Opisthorchiida; family Opisthorchiidae; genus Opisthorchis; species Opisthorchis felineus. The sequence goes on from SJOL01006437.1 coordinate 525,269, forward strand.
GCACAGACCTCGAGGAGAGGGAACACAGAAATAATTACTTTTTCAGATAGTTCTGACATTTTTTTGAACAAATTACAGTTCCCAAATTTGCAGTTCAGACTAAATCATTTGATGCGAATGGCAATTTTTATGCAGCTATCTAAATTTGGTTGAGTCGGGGTAATTTACGTTCTGTTTACAGTAGGTATTACTTTCGTGATATTTTCCGATAATCTGTCATTAAATCATCACTGTGTTGGAAAATTGTAACTCGTTCGTTTTGACCGCTATGACTTGTTCTCCAGCAAAGCCCTGTGATAAATTGTTGGGCTTTTAGGACTACCTATTATGTAGGACACCGCAGAATGCAAATAGTTCTAGAAATGACTACATAATTCTTTAGCCAAGTGCACCCATTTACAAACCAATTTGGTTTCCACTGGAGGCTCGGATGAGTCCCAGCTGAATCTCTCATTCATGGCATTCTTCAACTGTATGTGTTGCACAAAGACCGCCCAATGTTTCCGTTTGTACGATATTCGCAGTATTGCAGTATACCTTCATGGAGAAAACTACTCGTATGCACATAGCTGCTCCATGAAAAAACTGAGTTCTGTGTTAAGCGTTAAACGAAAAAACGGAAAGTCAAACCTTGTTAAGTGGTACAGATGTGAGCGGAAATCTGGCATCCAGAATGACATGCGGCTTACTACTTACTTTTACTTACTACTTACCACTTACTTACTTACTTATTTACTTAATTACTTACTTGATTACCTGCCTACTTACTTACTTACTTATTCAATTACTTACTTACTTACTTACTTACTTACTTACTTACTTACTTACTTACTTACTTACTTACTTACTTACTTACTTATGTACTTATTTACTTACGTACTTATTTACACACTACTCAATGTCCGGACAAAAGTTCTGTTTGATGGGTTGGGCAGTTTCAAAAACGGTGTTAAGGTATATCAATCACCAAAATAATGGGTTTCCTGGAGATGTCCGATTTTCTTTGAGTGTAAAGTCGACACAGCCAGGCACCAAGCTTCTCATAATTTTCCATAAAAATACCGTTTGATTAATCCAACCGCGCATTCATGATGGCACGTCGTTTGGTGACGAAGCGTTTGCAAGCCAATTGTCAAGCTCAGTAAAAGGATCAACGGCCACCTGACCAACTACCAGTGAGCGCATTCGATCTACCAATATTCCGGTGCACTTCCAGACTCTATGCTTGCCCTTTCTTGGATTTTCGGGACTCGAGATTCATTTAGCCGTAAATAATTCCATTTGATTTGACCACACATTTCTTTCCATCCAACCGCCACAATATCGAACCACATTATTGTATAAATAATTAGTGTGATATACTGCAAGCAGGAAGTATATCCCCTGGTTATAAATCTCTTCTCTTGGCACCGTAACTCCCGGTTTCAAAAACCTCCTCCGTTTCCTGCTTCTAAAGTTAGAAACAAAGCGGATTCTTTGTAAACTGAGGCTACTAAAAAAGTGCGGAATTTTGTGCAAGATGGGAGCAACGAGTACTAAGAGACTAGGGCATCGTTTCAACGTTCCGCAGAATATCGTTCAAAAGCTGTGAATCCGAGCTACGAGAGCACCTAAAGGGAGCACGCTTCATACACAACGCTTGGCCTTTGCAAACCTAATTAAAGGTTGGAACCTTAACTAATGAAGCCATACAACGGATAGAGTAGCAATCAAAATGTGACGAAAATACAACATGTAGGACTTGAAGAATACTGAAAAAGTGAGGGATTATTTGAACAACCTCATGTGGTATACGTGTGCGGAAATTCAAGCCCGATAAAGCCTGAATAATAGCTCAAAATCCTTACTTCTACAAGCACTCTTGAAAATGGGGGAAACCGTCAGCTTTTTATAACTTGGTAAGAGTAAGATGTCAGTCCAGCTGACATTCTGAAACCAAAGTTTCATGGTGTGTACGGGTGGCAGTCCAACGATTCACAAAGTTGTATCTCTTATTTGTGCCAACCTACTGTCGGATGTTGCACCATTGTGATAAGGTCAAAGCTATGTCTGACGCGAATCCACAAAGTTTGTCGACCAAACTTTATCCCACAATGTCACGCATGGTTTTACGCAGTGATTTAATGGCGGCAAAATGTCCTCCTGAGCAGAAAATATTACCTGTTGACGGCAGACCACAGTAGTCTGACAAAGGACATATGAAACCACTCCGCACCAACTTCAGGTCTGACATAATATGAGAAAGCAGTCATAGTCTTACGAAATACCATTAGAAAAACAGCGCCTCAGGCGCACAACTCTCCGGTCATATCCCTAGAAGCTTGCAGCGACGGAAACAACACTCGAAGCAGTTGGCGGTTAGAAGTACGGAGGTGAACACTCGGGGCATAGGCTAAAGACTAGAATCGATCATCTGAGTAGTCATTGAATTGATCTGTGATTTATGCATAGGGGGATGCCAAGTTCTGGTACCACGAAGAAGATTTTGCCGGATGGCAACTATCTTGGCAGAAGCTGTTCCAAGTTGCAGGAAAGCCCATGAATCTGACTGATTTACGATGCGTTTCAAAGAAAATTACGAAAATAACAGTTTGTTAGAAGCTAGATTGCAGGTAATGGACGCTCTTATGGAAGTCGAAAAAGTTTGTTTACATCCTCAGGTGTTAGAAGCCAGACAGAGTTGTGCAGTAAAATATTCAGCTCATATTTTCAAAGAAATTTTACAGGACTCAATTTCTGAAACATTCAGAATACTTTAAATACAATACGTGGGGTAGAAAAAGCTTTAGCTTAAAAGGCCACCAAATTCGACGACGAACTCTCATCCTAAAGCTTTAATTTTGACGCTTCAGAAAAGAGAAATTTAAGAAATTCTATTCAAAGAGCCCTAGTGTAAGCTGGCAAAATTTAAAATTGGAGGAATTTGACCGGAAAAAAGCAAAAGTATCTTAAGAGACGAGCGTCAAGTTCATCACTTAACTGTATGTGTTTCAAGACTTTCTGTCCATACGTGTCAACGTTCATCTCATATGGTTGACAGCGAGTCAAAGCAACAAAACAGTAGTAGCCCTTGTTATGTAGCTGAGCAGTAGCCATATAAAGCGATACCCAGCAGGTAGAAAAGTCTTTAACAAAGCAAAAACGTTACATTCAAGAACAAACTTGAGCATTATTAGCGGCCATGATTTAGCTGGGACTGCGTGGTTGAGGTGAACAACCGATTGCAGATACGTTTCGCAATGCCAGATGAAATGGAGGAGAATCACCGATTGCTGAATGAAGCCTGCGGGTTACAATAGCGCCAACTTCAAACCTCCCTAGGTGTAACACTCTCACCAAAGTTTTTGTCCCCCACAATGTTTTAGTGAGCTTTGCTCGAAACATGAATTACAGGTTTTAAGGACCCAAAACTCTGAAATGTTGGCGATAGTATTTGACTTTTTTTTCACTTTTCCGGTCTTCAAGAAATTATGATCAAATAATATCCTTTGTAAACTTTTGTGACATACTTTCGTCTTCATGTGAAAGTAAGAACGTCAATCATTCGTGCAGGAGACGACAAACTCATAAAGAAATCGGGCAAGTAACATGAGTTTGTTCTTTGAACGCATTTTGTTCCTTCCAATCTGACTTCGAAAGCTCTAGATACTAATCCGTCCGTATAAACGCGGTTAAAATTCAAGTGAATAGTAGCGTGGGTAGGACTGCAGATTAATTTTCCCACCCTGGTACTACGCAGCTAGAGGTGAAGGCTCAGCGCATAAAGGCAGCAGTATTGCCAGAAAACATTTTCTTTCGGTTCCTCAGCTTAATACTTCGACTCACGTAGGTTTGATGATATTCGTAATTTTGTGTTGAAAATTTGTGTTTCAGTTGATGTTCTATTGATCTGTGGGCGTCCCTACGGTATTGATCGGTATTGTTGCTTCCGAAAATGTTGCGAAAGCCTCACCGTCCGGATGCATAAATCCTTTGACACAACAAATACTAACTTTTCTGATCATTTTGTTAGCACAAAAAGAAGATAAATACCGTGGGATGCTGACATTTACTGTGTTCCGTTCAGCCTCAGGACAAAAAAAATGCACGGAGGCGTTAGTATCAAAGTTAAGCAAACAGGTAGTCATCGGTCAAACAAAAACCAATAACAAAGATGGAGCCGGGCGTTTTGCTCCAACACCTTTTGTACACAAAAAATCGGTTAAGGAAAATGGGTGAAAAATTTCCAGAAATGGATAGCCGTTTGAGTCTTTTTTTGTAAGCCAGCAGGGGAAATGAATCTTCCGTTGTCGCTAGCTTGTTTCCAGGACAAACCTCACGGTTGAAGATGCTGGGTCACATGTTTAACTCACACTTCTATTTTATCCGTGCTACTGCACTAAGAAAGTTCAGTGGTAGTTTCATCGACCCCTCCTGCCAGACCTGATAACACTTCGCACTCCTTCTGTGAATTACTTCAGTCTGAGTTCAGTTGGTAATAAATACAAGGAATTTTAACTAGTTTGTTTGTCACTGTCTTTCCTTTCCGCTTACGAACCACAGAAACCGCAAAATAACAGTGTGGTCTAAATAGCTATCTGCGCAATACACAAAATATGCTAGGAATAAACTTTGACGCAACAACTGGAGGCCAGTCTCCTATGCTAACATGGAAGAAAATTTAGTGTGTTTAGAATGCAACAGACCAGTATTGATGAATTCACGAATTCCTTAGCCTAGCATAAACACAGATTAGTTAGAAAGTTCAGAAGTTCAGTACTTTGAAAGTGAAAGATATTGCTGGATGAAAAATTTACCGAATATATTTGATAAAGGTTCAGATTTTTGTGATCTGAGTTGGGAAGTGATGAGACCAAATTATTTATTCTCTCCCTTTTAGACGATGAGTACTAGAATAGCGATGACTCCAATCGGGCCAGCTTGGTTTTTTAACTGAAAGCCAAATATTTTCTAAATCAAAAGCACAAGATTAATAGGGATCACCGCATTTAAGTTGCTATCTTGAGTTTAGTAAATCTGGCAGTCGAACCAAAGATGAACAAACGGTTGTCTTTTTAGCACATTTCTGAATGTTGCAGTAAACATTATGAGTTAAACATGCATCATGAATTCTGACCAGCCTGCTCGTGTGGATCGTTAAAAATTCTAGTCTAAGTAACCAGAAACGGGAACAGTTTGTTTCCGACCATTTCATCGATTGGCGGAAAATTAGGATGCTCATCTTCCCCACGCTGGCTATTCTTTCGATGTAACAATGTGTGAAGCCATAAATAATGCCGACGTGACCGAACCATATAAAACCCTCATGAGTTTCGAAAATTACCTAATCCCGGGAAGCTGTTCTCCGAATCAAGGTATTCATCGCTACTGTTCCAGTTACCGCCGACGCTTAGTTTTGTGGTGAACATTTACCCGAAATTCATGCTTGCATTGGTCAGCCAAATACCCTCACGCCAACAACAATTCGGTCTTTTTGTTACGTCCACATTGGTCAGGTTCACTAAAAACCACTGTTATCAATCGACACCGCATCTTCAGCCTCATTGGCAGTTCAGTAACTTATGAAAATTCTATGCATCAGTATGTGTTAAAAAACAACCTTATAAAAGACAGAACTCTGGTGCATTTCGAACGAATTTCTGTCTGATCAGAGTAGAGTTGCCGTTGCATGACCAGGAAACGCGTCTATTTTTTTCGTTAAAAATCCTAATACCGAACCCATGCCTGCATAGAAATTTTAGAGTGACTGTATATGAAAATTGCTCAGATTCACTTGTCATTCTGGCCTTCATACCTCACGGATGAACGAAACCAGACAGGGATGCACTGTTCGTTATGACAGTAACGAAAAAACACTAGGTTTTATGTGAAAATCCGAAAACAAACAGCAAAAGATTACGAGAAATGATCAGTCAAGTCGGCTTTTATTAGCAGTAAATATGTGAAATTGAAAATAGCTTACACGGGATCCGTTATTTTCGAACACGACAAACATGAATGTGATCCTCTGAATTTGGTATACATACAATGTTCGAAGTTTATCTTTGAACTGAACAGTTTGTTTGTTTCAGTAAGGGCGGATCACCGGGATTTAGTTGCATTGACAAGAGTTGAAATTGAGAAAAACAGAAAACGCATTGTTTGGAAGGGCTTCAAAAGATTATTGCTAGATTGTATATCGAAATTGACCCACCCTTACCTCGTGGGGCGAAAAGGAGTGTTGGTTTCCACAGACTGGCTTGCAAAACCCGTCATTAGACTAGCTTAGCAGCACAAAAGAGCAAAGATAGAAGCCGCAAAAAATATCACTGACTGTCTGCAGTGTTTAGGTAGGCTAATTCGAGTACGCGTAAAGCTGCCAATGCAGGAAATAAATGATAGAATTGGGAACAGTTCTAATCGCGCTGTTAGGCCAGGTATCATGCATCCAGTTAAGTACTGCTGTTTCAGGTGAAATCCTAGACAGGAAACAAAATTTTAATGGGGATTTGTTTCATAATTGCAGCCAACCTATGCTGAAAAGCCGTAAAACAATGTGCAGTTGTTTCATCCCTACTGGGAATTATCAGCATTGCGCACCTCACGAAACTCCAGTAGGAATGTTCGAGTCCACAACCTCCAGCTAATAGTTTGAACACTGAACCGTTCGGCCACGAGCTACTGATGGACAGGGTGGTTGACTCATACTCGGACAGGACATGGTTGCAATCATCCTCCAATAAAAGTATCCACATCACCTGGTCTAATGATTGGTTCCTGAGGTGACGGCTTCCCAGACGTAAGTTTCACTCATCGGTTGGGTTTTGTACTTTATCTGAGCTTCTCACGGATTATTGGTGGCCTGAGGAGATTTAAGACATTTTGACTGGCCTCACTTACAGGATATGACTTCCAGGTTCCAAAGTCTCCCCAAACTACGAAGGAAACAATATACCTACCTAAACTTCACGGCGAAATATGTCACTAAGTCCACAAAACCGAGGTACTGAATTAGACTTGTGGTGTCAGAGTCAAGGAATTACTAACGAGCTGGTGAGAATTAAATAGCGATTAACCTGTTGTTGAAAACCAGGAAAATGGGATACAAACATGAAAAGTAAACCGAACCAGCCATATCGCGAAAGCATGTCCGTCCAGATGTGATAATTCAAGTGCGTATAGCGTGCGCTGGTGGAGTTGTGGTACCACGCTCTTCAAGCATTCCAGATGTCAGAAGTTCAAACCACGGCAAGGTTGAGGATATGCACAGTTGATGAGCTTTAATAAGTGAGAAAGTCATATAGAGTTCCCCTTTTTCTGTATAGACTTGCCAGAGTAATTGCTTTCAGGTACGAGAGAGGATGTCCAAACGAGTGATTTAAATGTGATTTACTCAAGTGTTTTTGGTCAGTGTCGATGTAGTCCCCCTCTTGGGCCCCTGACCTGCGTGTTCACTTGTCTAGCTTTTAGCACTCAAAGCCCTGTGAATTTCATACCACCACGGCGTTTTCCACTCGGCAATCCCTCCGTTCCGATCGGTTCAATGCTAGGGGAATCCAGCTAACTGAGGTTTGCCTTCTTGCGCCGTCTATGTATTAATAACGTCTTTGTAGTGCATAGTGCGGTAAGTGAACATGCTTGAAGTAATTCATAGGATTCTAGGAATTGACAACATCGGGCTACTTTTGTGGAGCAATAAATGGGATGCAGCTGGCTGACCGAGTACATGAGAAATAACTGGCTTTTTTGCAGAAGATACTTCATCAAATTTCGCCTTCGGTTATTACAGTGAACCTGTGAAATCCAGCATTGTACCACCAAAAGGACATTGTACGAACGTTCGGTTTGTCTTGGTCCATTGACACATCAACGAACACTACCACTAGTCACTCGGATGCGTCGGCATCCAATTTGTCGACCTTTTAGTCCACGGGACAGCAGGTTGTCCATCCAAAAGTATGGAACGAATGGTAACTTTCTTTTTGACTTGACCGCGTTAATTTTAGTTGTTCATAAGATAAGTGTTGACATGAGGACGAAATTCCAAGCACAAGTTGTTCGTTGAGCGTCCTCTAAATGAGAAACATTTTAGGCTCACGCGTTCTGTTCAGTCCATCTGCAACTTCTAGAATATGATCTAAAAGGTTAAGCAAGTGACGAACCATACTCATGTGCAAACTGAATTGGTTTTAACGTGGATCTCAGCTTATTGACAAACAAGACTCAGCCAAGATTCAGTTGTCTGCAGTTAAAACCAAATTAGTTTGCAATTGAGTGTCTTTCACAACTCGTTTACTAGTTGGGTTTAAATGGAACGCAATTTTAGGGGGAAACTCGGTAATTATGCCTACCGGACAACTCAAGAAGGGTGGAACCGATCACGGGCTTCCGAACAGTTTTAAGCAACCTCACGAATAGTTTTGCTTTACGCAATTGGTTGTTCCTCCTGAAAAGTTGTGATTAAATATGGCCTTTTCCTCAAACCATCGTTCCAATATACTGTCGAGTTGATTTCTCAAATAAGGGCTTTTTCGTTACTTATTTCGTCGAAACAGTCCTTGTCGGTTCAATTTTATATGTGACTGAGACCGAATGAGACATAGGCCAGATTTTATTGCAAGACGTCGCATCATTATGGTCCCTGAATATAGGCCCCAGGTACAATGCATCACATACTAGTGGCTCTCGTGATCGTGTGGGGAAAAGCTTACATCGGTAAGTTTCAGGATAATGTAAGAACTTCGACGAATATTTCATTTGCACATGATAATGGTTTTGACGGGATGCTCGGGAACCACGCCTATCTGATGAACCCCAAGTATGGCGAAACTGGTCGTGGGCTGTTACAGTTTTCAGCAACCTTGTGAATAGTTCCAACGGACGAAGACAGCTGTCCGCTCTTGGAATTCACACTTGGACTTTCATACGTCTATACCTATCCGTTGCCAGCATCTGCCGCGAATCACCGAATTCTCACATGGTACTG
>SJOL01006437.1:548965-568561 GCA_004794785.1 Opisthorchis felineus
CTAGTCTACCACAATCATTCCGAGGTGCTTACACTTTCAGATAATCATTCAGGCAATCTGTATGGAAACTGAGAGCGAAAACGCCGCTGACATACATTAGCCGACATATTTTGCAGCGTCCCCGACCAGGCGCAGTGGGGTTCACTCGGTCCGCGTCCTGGAAGGCGAGTCGCACCAACAGCACCCAGACTGTCTTAATCCTTCTACCAGGTCAGGCGTTTGCCAGCTCTCTGTTTCGGCCACTTTGAATATGGCACCGAAAACAGCACTCGCTTCGGCAAACGACGGCCCTGTATGCGCAATACATGGTCCAACCAACACAGCTTCTGGTGCTGGACGCATTCACCGATGGAAGTCCCCGCTGGACAACCGAACACTTGCATTTCAATTGTCTCGTTATGAATTCGCCGACACCAACCCACGTGAGCTATGGTTATGTGACAAGTGTTGTCAAACACCTGAAAACCTTTCAGTTCCGCTGCTCAAACTTGCCAAATAGCATAATCATACAACAAAACAGCCCCTACTGCATCCAAATGCAAATGTGCAATGAGATTCGGGGGTATACGGCTTCTCCGCCTTAGGTGTTTCCTATTAGCAAACGCCATCCGACCCTTACAGATTCGTTCATTGACCTCATTTGTCACACTACATTTTGCACTAATTCATCTTTCAAGTTACACAGAAAGCTCTTTAACTTCGAGCGCCTTTTACTGAGTTGTGAGTGACGTGTTCAGTAGCCACATGTCCGCGAGCATGATCTTACCTTTTGTAGGAAAGAGGTGCATGCCAAAGGGCGGAATAAATCTGGCAAGTTCATCCAAAAACATCTACACCTTCTATTTCTCTTCTAAGACGAGAAAGATGGCGTCTGAATATTCCAGATCGACTGTCTGAACGCCAGAGTTTTGTAGAACTTCCTGCGTCCGTATCTTTTTCTCGCCGATCACGAAATTAAATAGAACGGTGGAGAGTGTGTAGCCCTAACGGACACTACTCTGTGTATGAAAATCCTTGGCGAGCTCTCTGTATGCTGTCACATGTCAGCAGGTCTGAGATTGCGGGAAACTTATTGTGTTCACAAACTTCCGGGGAAATTCTTCCTGGACAAACGTGTCGAGGAGTACAGACCGGTCAGCCGAATTGAACGCGCCTCAGAAATCCAGAAGTACTAATATCGTGGGTCACTTGTACGTATGGCGTTGCTCCAGTTCATGATAGAGTGTAAAGATTTGGTCAACTCAGCCCCTACCAGGCCGAAATCCCTCTTGCTGCTCTGGAGTCAGTGTTCCCAGAGCCAGCATAAGGCGACGAAAAAGGATTGGTGCTAAGAGTCTCGTTACGATCGGGGCCAAGCCGACTCCCCTATGGTTACCGAACTCACTAGAGCTCCGTTTTTGAAAATGAGCACTATCACCGATTCTCCCAACTTGTCTGGGTGAGTAACCCTCGCAACATGTGACACCTTATGTAGTATGCGTGAATGAACGATGAGTTGTGCTGTCCGAGTGCGACTTATTCAACGTACTGATTAGCCACTGGTAGCCGAACGGTTAAACCTTCAAACTACTAGCCGGGACGATACGGTTAAAAAAGTCTCTGCTGGAGTTTAGTAAGATGCGCACTGCTGATGATTCTCAATGAGGATTGGACAGCTGTACCATATGTCTGGACCCTCCAGCATGGATTGGCTTCACTCACAGGATGAAATTTCAATTGACAATAAAATATTGCTGATGGTGTGAGGAGGTTTTGAAATGTTGATGGAGACCTCGAAATCTCCATTCGCCCAAATTTTACAAACCTGGTACGCATATAAAAATGCGACGGTGCAACACCCGTTTGTAACAGCTTTTAGATTTCCTGTTTGTAGTGAACTATATCCTAACAGTGGGATACAATGACCATACACGACTGGGTCGAGTGCAACGGCCAACTAACCACAAACCTGAATGTTTGGACAGCAATTTTATAATCATCATCATTATTGTATTCTACAATTTCATCACCAAAGGTATCACCGCAAACGGAGAATACCAACTATTGTTTTGGTGAGAATGTCAAAAACTGGCACCAGTGCTGTCAACTCGTTTTTCCAAATGCAAATCAACCACTGTCTGATTCACGAGCGATGCCACTGACCAGATATGTAAACAATTCACTTCTGGGACATCGGGAGATTGCTGGAAAGATTCTCAAGTCTCACAGGACAGTTACATTCTACCGAAAGGAATATTCCCCTTTGGCTGACATGTTTGGTAAAATGTCAAAATGCTGGGACATCAAAGGCAATTACACTACACTGTACATAGACCATACCATGTATCAACCGGAACAGCAGTGTCATCACAAAGACGGATAAGCAGTTCTTCCACCTATCAAGTGCTCGTCAAATCCCACGTGGAAAACTTCTTCGTTGTTGACTTTGGTGATTCGCTTAGAATTGGCGATTTTCAGAATCCATAAATGTGGTGAAGACAAACTATGCAAGTAGAAATTGTTGAAGCCGATTTCCAATACGTTCTGGTGTAGACAACAAGGGAATGTTTGTTAGTTTTCAAGTTTATTTTTAAAAATTTCCTTCGAAATTTACTGAGTCACTTTCTGGATGCTGGAATGTTCCAATTTTCTATCGCTGGCTTGTACGAAAGAACGAGATTAGCAACTTTGGCGCGTGGTGGTGGTTCGGGTGAGCTGATTGCTCTTTGAACATAGCTCCTTATTGTACGGAGCACATCGTGTACTCCTCGAATGTTGACGAAACGGTTGCAAGTCACTTGCCAGGTTTGAGGAACAAGCAGACTACTGAGAACACCGTTGCGCAAAATGACAGCACTCGTTCAACGGAGTTAACCTGTCCTAAAAATATTCTGGGGGTAAAAGCATCGTTTTAGCTTTTTCCCCAGTGGGGCTAGAAAGGTAATTTATTGCGTTGCTAAATTTAATAATCTGTCCTTAGCCTGCTCGCTGAGCTGGGCAATTTGATTGCAAACTTTTTATCACCAATCTAGGTGGCATCATCAGTGCGTTGCTAGGGAGCGTAATGCTGCGTAGCGATGGCTTGGTGGTTGGCACAGCCACCAAGCCAACGAGCATCTACACTACCTGAGCTGCCAACATTTCTCTCTATTAATAATCTGGTTTGGACTGTTTTTTCTATGGTCAAGCATAGTCAAGATGAAGCGAAAAACTGCGTATTATTTTTGTTCCCATTCACTTCACCACATCATCCTGATCTAATGGATTTTGTCATAATCTAACTGATAAATACCCAACTCATACCCAAATAATAAAGGATTCGTTTGTTTGGTTTGGTTGGTTAGACACACCATGAAATGATAACAAACAGAAGTTAGCTAGTATATCCTGCATTCAAATGGAGTCGGACTCCTGTAAACCGATGAACAAAATGAAATGGCGTATTGTCACTTTGAAGTACTTTTAAAGCGAGTTTCTGTGGTCTCCCATCTTCTGGTAGCTAGTTCTTGCGAGGGCATCGTTTTTAAATTGTGCAAGACTCCCTTGGGGACATTTGTTTCTCTCTGTTTCACACTATTCTTTCAACAAAGGATGGACAAATATTCATACAATTCATTGTAAATGTTGGGGAAATCTGTGGTCGATTTTGGTTTTTATGCACAGACCCCATGCACTACCATGTTGTATCCTAGGGGGAGGGGCCGGAAGTTATCGAGCCCCCTTGTGTCATTCAAGTGATTGGACATACTGAGTTGCAATGAACATGTACAAATCACAAATGCCGTATCGTTGCTCCTGCCTGTCACCAACACGAATGTCGGATTAGATAATGGATGCATTTAGCACAAAGAACTGCGTCCAAAGATATGGACGGATTTTTCAGCCAGTCATCCCAGAAGCTCAACGAAAATACCGCTCTGAAAAGCAAATCAGAATCCGCGTAGGACTGCTGCTCATTCATATAATGAGTGTGTGAATGATAGAGGGACTCCGCACATTAGACTCCACCCTCAAGCTTCTTCATTATGTGGTTCTTTTGTGAACAGTTGGGAAGGGGGTTGGGTTGCCTCGTTTGTTGCTTGAATGTTATAAACCACTTTGCGACTTTCGGGCATCGTTCTGCTATACTGATACACCCAGATGAGAGTTGACTGATCCACGTCTTTCTGCAAATCAAACCGTTCATTTTAGTTGTTTGAGCGCGTGACAGCTCCCGGTTTTCCGATGTCGTGGTTGCTAGGACGGTCTACTCCAAAGAGTGATTTGGCCAGTACACCAGTTTCAGTAGCACACAAACGACAAACTGGACGTTGAACTGCAACACATCAGATTAAATTTAGTTCAAAGTGGTTTCCTAGGGCGCTTGTATCGAAGTCACTTGAGGCTACATGCAGTAGTAAAAGAAACCTAACCATCGCAGGAAGCCCAGTTGTCGTCAAAAAGGGACACGCCATAAGAGAAAGTGACCCTTTTCCTGATTGTCTTCCTAAGGCGAACATACAATGCAGCATATCTGGGGATATATTCCAACAATGACCAATCGCTCGTTACAAATCTCACGCGTTTTTGAATGGTCAGTAAACTGTGTTCGAACGACGCGGTTCTTATCCCAGAGAATCAAGCGGCAATTATCGATTTGCTGACAAAATAAAGCAGCCAGACACATAGTAAGCACCATTGTAAGTCACCTGATCGATACAATTCAGTGGAAAAATTCGGCTTCAAAAAATGAGGTAAAGATTGTTAGAAAACCAATGAAGGTAACAGTCGAAATCGTCACCATTATCACTCCTCTTCCGCATCAAAACAGACATTTTAAAGCCCCAATATTGCCTTGGCTCACCTCCTACCTCCGAGTAGATGTCGTTTTATACCACCATGTATATATATATATATATGTATTCAATCTATTCCCCTATTTTATCGCTGTACTTTTTCGATGAGAAGCAACTGTAAACAATCATTTGCATTTTGAATTTATGAAAGCAATGACTGTTCACCCAAACATACCGGGTTGTGCAAAATTCGAACATGAACTTGGCTAAATTGTTGTAAGCGTACTGACAATGATTTATACAGCAGTAGGCAGTTCTTTGATATAGTGGTTAATTTGGATATAATAAAGATGGTATGCAAAAAGATGGGAAGTCAAACACTTTGCAGAATTTCCTCTAAAGTTTAACAAAACATTGTATCCCGGTTACGCGTATACAGGCACAATGCGTGTGGCCCAAGGCAAACTTTGTTAAAGACTTAATAGATAACTGTTAGACATTGAATGTATCCAGTTGAAATAGAGAGTATAAAATCAAGGAAAACGTGTAGGCTTAATAGTGCTTCGCGAAAGCTGCCACATTGGCGTACGGTGAAGACGAAGGCAACAGATTTCTGCTGGAGGTATGATAAATACCACAAGTGGCGGTTTGTCTCCATCAGACACACATTAACAATGAATTCTGTGATTCTGTCATAAAGAATAGGTATTTAGTGTTTTTTTGATAACCTGGACTACGGAAAATAGACGTCAGCAGAATAAAAACCATCTTCTTGGTGCGCTTGTGCGCTAGTCATTCTAAGAAAGTGGATCTGGTCGATTTAGAAAACGGTTATGTTGTCCGTTGATTAAGCAAAAAGCTTTAAACCATCAATAGGCTGTAGTGATGCTTACTAACCTATCCGTACGTGTGTTATCGTTGTCTATTCTCTCTATCTTCATAGTTTCCTGGCTCACACTTCTAATGGAATACATTTTATAAGGTACGGAATGGATGACTCTAATTTACAAAACATTATGTAATATTGGGTGTCAGGTCATAGGTCTACAATGAGTGTGAGAATGCCCACATAGGGTTAGGACCAGGATAGTAGTTCACAGTGATACTCACTAAAGCACAAAGCCCAAGTCATATGAACTAAAATGTTGAAGGAAGAGAGAGGCCTCTAATGGATAACAACTAGAAAACTCTGACCTCTTTATTTCCACTTCGTTAATCCGTTTTTGGTTCTATTGCTTCAAGTAAAAAACCTCACACGTATGGAAACTGTCTTTGTTCTGAATAGCATGTCTTTAATGGACCCTTACTATTTAGGCAGGTTCAACTAGTGCGACTAAATTAATGTGGTAGTCACAAACAGCCTTTTGTGTATTTTGCTTCAAACCCCAGTTTATCCAATCAGAAACGACGACTGTCAGACCTGCATGCACTATATCCCACGCTTTGTATCCCAAAGTAGTGAATTTTTGTGATAACTTTCAAAACGGCTTTTGCGTGTAAAAGACGTGTGTGATCCAACTCTTCAGTAGTATTGCACTTCATTGACTGCTCTATGCCAATGCAACATGATGAACCTACGTAAAATCCGTTGGCCCCTGTTTTATGGGTCAGCCGACTTGACAGTCTTTTGCATCACCCTGCAGAATCAACGAAATACCAAAAAACTGAATGAGCCATCACAAAGATTCCTTCTAATAGGGCGAGAAAAACACTGATGATGACTGAGAAATTAATAAAAATTCTGCCTTAACATGTTTTTCGGGATTACTATTTTCAGTTTTTGTCGCAAATGTGAAATGTCCGGGAAAATTGTCACGAGTAAGGCTGAAATGAATTTCGATCCAGAAATATCAGCTGATGTGGTGAGTACTTTAACCGCCTAACGTAACAGTGAGCAGTGGGTCTAGGTCAGTCCGGGTGCTTCCATTTGGGGAGCACATCAATCAGCTATGTAACCACAGGTTGCTCGCGAATTCTGGTTAGCTGAAAGCTACCCACAAGTGGATGCCAAAAATAATCCCCTCACTCATTTGGGTGTTCATGAACCACAAAGTATTTTATCTCTAAAATTCTGAAAAGAGAAAGCTTCCCCTTAGGTGGGTTTTCAACCGAATACTTATCATTTTACTTAAAATAGCTCCCATCCCGAGGTCCTATCACGGATTGATGGCACTGTACTGCGCGCATAAGGAATGGATGAGATGAACCGGAGATGAACCACAGTGGATCAAGAGATTTATTATTCTCTTACTAACAAAATGACGCGAGGTTGATCATCTGGCTACCTCATTTCATTACCAGCGTTGCTTCTGACGATCAAATGAAATAACTCTCCTGAAATTCCGGCTTCCTCCGAAACCAGAGTTCCTTTGGATGCTTCGCAGAATGAATACTGTTATAATGAACTAGAAATGGATTGCAGTTATGTTTGGCTCGAAATTCGAAACAATTTTTCGGTTGTTTTTGCCGACAAAACAAATGTAAGTATGATTTAGAAGGGGTTCTAAACGGGTAAGCCGTGCAACAAAATGTCTAGAATACTGTTTCGAAGTTCGTATTTCGCTTGAGAAGATTGGAGATGAACATGGAGTTATTGGTTTCAAGTCTAATTTGTCGATTGGCTGCCAAGGAGCTCGTGGGATCTGTGTAAATTTTTGTTCTTCTAGTGTGCTCAGCTTTTTGAAGAAGATCCTATCAAGTGATTTCTACAGGGCAAAATGTACGGTTGTCGGTGCCTCTGAAGAGGCTGTCTAAAACGACTGATCAGAATTAGACGCTTCCAATACGTGCTCATATAAAGTTTGCTTAGCCATCTGAATACCAACAAAAGGTGGTGTCATCTACACCATGGTCTCTACATAACGGAAAATCTGCAGTAGTGTGTCTGGCACGAATGAAAATTAAGTCGTACTGTTCCCACACATAGCACAGTTTTTTGCTTCCTGGAATCTGGATTGCTAGGGAAAGTGTGACAGTACAGAGCTTTATTTTTTGGGGGCTGGGGTTATCGGGACATTTAGCGTAGACTTAGCTGGGGGTTTGTTCTCAAAAGTTATTAGTTCTCAGAGGGATAGAGAGGAGTAATCATAGTTCGTGGGTGGCTGCTCTCGATAAGGTCCTTGATTGGATAGGTTATTTTAATTCATGAGTAGTTTCAGCAATTACCTTTGGCCCCCTTTCGAAAATAAACGTGGAATCGAAACATGATACGAGCGGTCCAAGCTTCAGCGAACATTCCCGGAGGTCAACTGGAACCACCGGCCTCACGTTGTACCAAATGAGCTACAGATGAAGCGTGCGTCACGTGATTGTTGTGCGGTTGGATTTTAGATGCGATTCTTTAGATTCTTGCCTAGCCTGTTGAACTCTGCTGTCGACACCACTAACTGGCTTTCTTCTTTGGCTTCCGAAACGGACTCGATGTGACATTAACTGAACTCTGGCTTAGCTAGTATACTGGAGATTCATTAGTTTTGGGTCTAGCATCGGGCGCATATTTATATCATGCGCTTGAGCTTATCATTTACAGCAACTTCCTGCGAAGCTTTAGTCGATCAGCCGACTAGCGAATTCACTCGATCCAAGCTGACACTGGTCACTAAACACCTGTCCGAACCAATGAGTGGTATCAGCATTCCTCTAGGTGGTTTTCATATCAAATTTCTCATTACAGCCTTCTCACATCAGATGGTTATTAAAGCCATAAGCAACGCTTTCTAGATAGCACCCAACACTGGAAGTAGCCGGGGAATGTTTTTGGTGTCAATCCTTTATTGCAGTGTGATAAAAAGTTGTTCAAAGCTTCCAAAATAGATCGAAAACTCTGAGCATCAAGCTAACTGATACTGAAGGAACACCGCAATAACCTTCCCTGATTCATCGGTTTGCCAGAATAGCGCCGGGTCAATGAGGAAAAAAGTACACCATAAATCTCACAAGGATAAAAGCTGCATTCACATATATTTACACCTTATATGTATAAGCGAGCGGTTTCTAGAGGAACGCTTTGAAGACCGGTCTTTGTCCCAGGCCATCTTCATTTGAATTTAAACATATATACCTACTTGGATGCCTCAAAGTAAAGTGGACTTCGAGGTTTTCAAAGTAATATATTTTGTAACGTATACGCCCGAGGCGTATGCTGATTCGGACGTGCGCAGTAGAAACCCGGTTTTATGGATATCTACAAACTGAGGAATTCTTCTACAGCTAACCGAACAAACTTTCCGAACGTATTGCATTGTGCACAGAAGTAGGTCCTGGTGACTTGGACGAAGTTGGTTGGATTGGCAACCATCCGTGTGTAATTCACACGATCTTTCTCGCCGGCTTTCCAGATCAGTATGTGATACCACGGCCTACCCAAGTGCAACTTACTCTGCATTCAGATAGTGGGTTGCCAGGATGCCGGTTCAGTGCTGCATCTCGAATGGTCAGTATTAAAATCAGTTGGTGTTTCAGAGTCCAGTTTTCTTCTGCCTTCTTTTCCCCGATAGAGGTAATATGACAGTTAACTGGTCATTCATCTCCTACCTTAAAATCGTGATTTAGCACTCTCGCCCAGAAACGAAAACGTGAGACCTCACTTGTTTCTTCCTTGATTTGTAATTTGACAAACCCGTTTTCATGTTGGTATCGATTTCTGATATATTTCAACTTCCGGCTATCCATTGTCTGATAGTTCTCACAGACAGGTCTGGCATTTTTCCATATTTAACGCAATAACTCTAAGCAGTTTTCGAGATGTCTTCCAGTCACGCTAGTCTGATTAATTTCCATCAATGGTATCCCATTAATTTTAGCTAAATAATTTGTTTAGGAGAGGATAAGTGATAACCAAAATGAATAAAATAAGATTTAGTGACATGGTTAGCAGGCATGTTCAGCACAGGCGATGAAAATACATTTGGATTTTGGTAACGGCTATATTGAGTTCGGGTGCAAAAAGTTCTCAAAACCTGCAATCAGTTCATTGCAGGTTTGTTCTTTTTTCGGGCTCACTAGTTAGTCGTAGTTTATAGAAGCTCAGATAATCAGTCCCTGACTTCACCAGTGCTCTACTTTTGACCTCATCTATAATTCAGACGTTTTAACAAGCATATTTTATGAATACTCGAGAACATTTATCAGACACCACGGTTATGTTCGTTTATTTTTGAAGGCGAGTGTGAACGTGCATTTTAAAATATTTAGAACAGTGCTTGAAAAGGAGAATTTGTGCACACTGAAAATAAGGTCTGTAATTCAGAAAAGACCCTTAAAGATCATTCTTGAGTTCCTTGTTTGTCCGATATCGGAAATACACATCCGCTGTGCCCATTAGGTCAAAAAATTCAGGATGAGTACTTCTGAAGAGCTCAGAGTTATTGATCCGTGAAAAGTAGATATTAGTACCATGTAGTATATCCCACCTGGTTGTTTTTATTGCAAGAGGGACATACATAGAGATCGAATGTGGATCTTCAAAACAACTCTCTAGGATTTTAATTACTTTTTTATCCAACTACAATCTGCGTACAGCTAACAGCACAATCAGTTTAAAAACACTGATGTCTGCTAGAACACGGATCCTATAAAAGCAGTTTAATTACGCTATTTTTAGGCTCCGCACACTCCGTAGAGAATGAAATAAAGCAGGCAAGATCATATCCAAGCATTCCTTCCTCAAGGCCCCAACGTATAACAGTGCGTAGAGGAACCTCTGCCTTAACCTGCTTATCACTGCATTATCGTTCCTGAACAAATTATTCCGCATAATTGTGGAATTCGTACTGGACCGTCGTGTGATCACACTCATCGATAGCATCTTTGGCACTTTCAAATACTTCCTGAAATACCTGAGAATAACTGGGATGGAGCATTTTTCTTAAGCAGACAATCTGCAAGAGTGTGACAGCAAGTACCCTAAGTGAAATGACATGAAATGACTTGGAAACTGCAAACTGCGTAACACTAGGAACATGTACCATTTTTAGTACAGTAAATCGTGTGTTTACATCATTTTAACTTGAAAAGTTGACACGCCGTCGTACCCAGCCTTGAAACTTGTCTGGATGACATTTGACCGCCCCGTCCTAGACCCTTCCCGGGGTAGCCAGGAACCAACAACGTTTAGGGTTTGAAAACTTCTATACCTTTGTAAGCTTGTTCGTTTAGTGTGTCTCGCAATTTCTCAACGGAGTTACGTTCAGGAAGGCAAACGTTAACATCAAAGATGTCTGGTGGAGATGGTTCCGGCGATACGTCCTCGGTTATCGATCATCCATTTTGGTTTGCTTATTATTATGACAATATTTACCCTCTAGAGAAGCCATCCTCCCAGGAAGAACTTTTTTTTAGTTTTCTGAAGGTTGTAGGAAAAAATTTGACCCGGATCTTCCGATTTAACATTACTCTTTGTCGTGTGTCAGAAGAGTTGTAGGGCAACAGAGTAAGTATGGGGTTATGGGATCAGTCGGCTGCTGAGTTTTTTGGCTGACCTCAGAAGTGTTTGAATTAGCCAGCAAATTTGTCCAGTCAGTCAAGTTTTCAGAGGTGATATATTTTTCAACCACGTTAATTGTTTTCCACGTTTAGTAAAAGGTATTTGTGGGCCTTTAGTTCACCAGTACCCTGGTATATTTGATACCACTTGTCATCTTAGTAATGCTTCCAAGTATATGAATATGACACTAAAAAGAATGTAGTATAGTTAGCTCAACAGGGTAGATGTGACTAACAAATTTACCAATGACGATAAAAATTCTACCCCTTAGTTAGAACACCTCGAAGGTCGGTTTATCCCAAATGTGATCACTTTTGCCCGCGGACTACTTCCGGTAAGTCAGGTACATCTTGCCTTTAGAGATAACATTAATTACCAGTTGCAGTTTAGATTTTGTACTGGGCATATCCAACGAAGGGCGGCTACATACGTTTTTCATTGAAAGGTTTTTAGCGAAGCTAATCAGTATGGTCACTAAATTAATGACAGAATGAAACAAATTATAATGTCTGAGTCAATAAATTTTGGAGCTTACCACACTGTATTTTTATTCCCACATTTTACAATTGGCCTTCTTCGGCCGTTTACCAATTTATAGACATCCATCAAACACCTGGCCAGGTGCCGTTGTATGTATCAGGCTTTCTGATTGGCCAGCTGAAAGTGATGGCCTTCAACATCCAAATGATGAGCCAATGAACCCGTACGCTACATCGAAGAGCAGTGAAAGCCACATCAACTGTGCGTGAACCGGAAACTCCCCTTGGGAGATGTCCGCGCTTCACTTGTAAACTGAGGGCTGAAAACAGTTATTGGTTATAATTTTCACAAGTATCCCAGCCACCGATCCCAACCAGCATTCCTGAGTTTTCCAACACACAACATGTTTACAAAGAACCTTGATTCACACTGAACACGTTACTGAAACAGACAACAAAATGAAGCTTGTGTAACGGGTAAGCCTTCGGGGCTTTTGAGTACAGAAACATTTTCTCGACACAGATATAAATTCTTCAAAGGCCAGAGTGAACAGTAAATTTTCTGGGGTTCTCGACTCCAGGTTAATTAAAATGACTGTGTATACAGTAAATTCCATAGCTTTCAATGAAGATTTTGTGCTCTAAGTGAGGATAATTGATGCTGCAAATTTAGGAAGCACTATAACTGTTTCAACCTTGCTGGGAATTGTCAGCAGTGCACATCTCACCAGAGTCCAGAGAGTCTCGAACCCAAGGTCGAGCAGAGGCAGGGGCTGTAAGGTTGTATTTCAGGGCACTGTAGGACAACGTCTCCTGCGGAAGAGTTAATTTGTAGAGCGTGGTCAATGTGAAGACCCAGCCACCAATCATATTAATATCTGCTATATCCAGTATAACTTCAAGTCCAGCGACCATGGCGGGCCACATATACATTAACCAGAGATAAAAGTATGCAATTGGTGAGTGACTGACCTCATTAGAAGTCTCAGAAGAAGTCCTCGTCTCAATAAAACGTTTGTACGGATCAGTCCACTCGGTCCACTACTCAAGCACCTGTCGCGTGTTGGTCGAGTGCGTTGTTACTGGCAGTCTGTGAAATGTTTGATCAACTATTACAAAGGGACTGAACATTTTTGGTGAATATTTACTGTTTTTTCCGTAAGAGTGTAAGCAATTTATCACTGGAGAGACAAGCAAAAATGTTTAATTCCACATATATCTGAGCCTGCAGTAGTCCAGGTTTTTGGAAGGACTCGACCGCCCCAACAGTCTTGAAACACCAGCCCCGTACCAGCTGCATGAATTTGTCAGGGCTATAGTCTGTCTTGGTCAGTTCGACCCCACATTTGAGAAGCCAGAGAGATAGGAGACGAAATCTGGATGGTAACCAAACACCCTTTCTGATAACCGCATTGACGTAGTGCATACTCATCCACACAAGTCAGCTTGCGAGAATCGTTCACACAAACGCACTCACACAAAAAGGACCACGTTTTAAATGTGACTAATAGTCGATATAATGCTCAAAGATGGTGGTGTGTTTCTCTCTTTTGCAAATCATTCCAATTACACTGTCCCATAAAAAGAATTGGCACAGTAACCGAACTTTTTGCACTAGTAAGGACATCCATTTGAGATGTCTTTACCCCAAAAAGCCATATGCAATATCTTGCTGTTATACATCATGAACACCGGTTGTTTCTTCCCGTTCGTGAAAGAAAAACGTTTTTTCATCAACACTGTAGGTCACTTTAATTTAATCTAGAATACTGAGTTTACGAAATTCAATCCACTTAAAGTCATTTCAAAGACTCTGTTGGCCAAATGTGGACGTGGTAAATGAAATCTTCCCACTTATCTATTAAGGACGGATATTTTGAGCAAAGGAACCTGTTAGATTTATTTTCCGTTGGATTTCGCATTTAAAAAAACGAGCAGAGGAATGGTCCAAAACTCATAGGGAAAGGGTAGTAAAAGAGTCATAGGCCACACAATGTGCAAACATGCACAGCTTTTGTCTGAGACACCGTCTAATATCATTCAGAGGGGTTGAAGGAACACGTAGATGATGAACGGTGGTTGGTCAGTCATGCTGATGACGCATCAAGTGAGATCTGCCACGACAAATGCACAAACTTGCACAAACTTATGAATTACGAAGACCAGTAAGTAAATGTGGGTCACCTGATTCATAAATGTTCACGATATTCTGTCCAGTGTTCTTCCAGAAAATCTTGGAAGTGGTTGGTCTATGCATATATATCACGTCTGTCGACAGCGGAGGGGCGGCAAGCAACTAAATTTCGAAGATGTATAGGTGTGCAAATAAGGGACAGGTTGCAGATGACATCTGGTCACACCTCATCAAGTGCCAAAGAGGTTTGCCTTCAAAAGTAAACCCTTGCGTTTTCAACGCCATTCATCTGTTCACTAGCAATGCTTTGTGGAGTGACAAACCGGTTAACAGATCCTGATGGTCTTCCAAATTCCTAACTCTAGCTTGCCGCTTTCACCCCGGGAAGGTCAAACCCCTTTCTGAAAGCTAAAACACGCTTAAAAAGCGACTCATCTCCGGCCGGGATTGATTGGGCTCAGGTAATTTTGTGATAACTTACTCATATGAGGTCGGATAGCAACTGTTATTGCGGCAGCTCGTTAGCACGAAATTTGTGAAGACATTCAACCGACATTCAGAGGCGTTGACGCTGAGGATAGAATCTATCGCCATCTTCCGCATTTGACGCCAGGAACCATTCTTGCAGCCCATGTGACGTATTTATCAAGTGAAGGCATGACTACAACTGTCTTCTGCCGAAGATTGCACCCCAGTTCGATCCACCTCATGTTGCATGTGGGTTCGTATGTATGTTCGTATGTAGGTATGCTCGTGGTCCAGAGACCAAATAATCATCCGATTCATATCACAGGTGAAGTGCATTGAACGGGAGAAAAACTCAAATGTCAAAGAACCTGGTTACTATAATATTGAAGTAATAAATTAATAAGGCTACTTTTGAGGAAGGTTATGGAAAGCTGAGAAGAGGGCTTTTCCGCCAACCCTCAGACAAAAACGGAACACGTCGTTACATTGAGTGAGGACAAAACGGCTGTATATGTTAGGAACATAGTTTTGGTTGATTGCGGATATAATACTATCATTAAAGTCCACTGGTTCTGGGATATCAGGGCCATTGCGCAAAGGCTTAAATTAACCAGTTAGAAACGCTTCATACGCTTTGATGTATGCGGATAGAAATAAGTAATGACTGCAGGTCAACCACACTTCTAATCAACTTCTTGTAGGCGAATGGTAGGCTGGTCATACTCCCATGATCCCCGACTTGTGAGAGTAGGACAAAACAGCTGGTGTGTGTATGGTCCCAAGACAGAAGCGAATACTTCACTAAGTTTTCCGAAACAAACATTAAAATGAAGATGTGCAAGAGGAAATCGTTGCATACACGACCAGTCACTCTTGGCTGCTGCGGAGCCTTTTGTGAACGAGACCCATCATTCCCAAGTGGCACTGCAACCAGCTGTTTTCGAGCTTGGCCAAGAGCTTTTCTGGTGTACACCTCAAGAAACGATGGAGTTAGTGACCATAACTTCAAACACGAAGTGTTTGTGATTACTGTTACCTTCACAATACTGATGCTCGGGATCCGGGCAATGGTGTACTGGTCTGACCCTGCCAATCTCACTTCTTCGTTTCATCATCGCAAAGTTAGCGGAGAAGAAGAATCACGTGCATGCATGCAAGTCAGTGACGATAAGTCACTTGACGCTTCGTTTGGACCAGCTGTCTTTATTCGAAGGGCTAGGTTAACTGCAAGTCTGCGGTCGACGTGAACGTATGATACCACCCCGACAGTTGGGGAAAATTGGATGGGCAGGATCATTTCATCCTTGTGCCAACGATTACAAAAGACTGACATGAAAAAGACTTCGTCTTGTTCAAACAATGACAGTAATTTATGAACTCATAAAAATGACCGCTTGCCATCAGAATTTTAAGATAAACAAAGTTGTTTTGACGGTTAACCACTAAGTTGTTATTGGTCTGTACATCACGGCCTTATCGTACCTGCCTCTTGCGCGATAGTTTTTGGAACTTGTTAACTCAGTAAATGCAGGTTTTGATCACGGATATTTGTTGCTGCTCGGAGGTAAATTTAAATTTGACCGTAATACCCGTAGTAAAGCTGAATTCTTTCTAGGCATGCTGATGTGATCACAAAGCTGAAATCGATAGGATAACTAGCCAGTCATATGAAACAACCGCAGTCTTCTACTCGGTTATCCACCCATGAACATGTATCACGGTTGTGTGACCACTCCGTTTTCAAAACGTGCGTTGGTTAACGCAAAAAGTGAAATTTTCCAGAATCGGAAACCTAGCACGTGCATGCATTTCGCCTTAGGTACATACGGAAGCTTCACGTTTAAAGGACCACTAGCCGCATAGTTACCGTTATGATTGACGCCATATACGCCAGATGAAAGGCAAAAGTACTATTTAATTTAAATTTAAGGACGCTTGTATTATTGAAAGCGTAGGTTTTTACTAGACAGAAGTAATTGGAACCCAATTTGATTCAGCTGCTAAACAGTATTAGGGTTGGACGGCGAAGAATTCTTATCCAAGCCCCGGTCAAATTATATATTAATGTAGTTGTGATGCGTTTCATAGACAAGTTGACTAATAAATGAGGTCTTAATTTTCATTGATGTCTGCGCTAGTTTAATTGAAGTCCACTTTGGATCATTTACCCTCCGAGAGTTATAGAAAACTAACTAAGCGCAAGAAAAACCGAAAACAAACGCAAACTGATATAAAACTCCCACAATTTACCAAGCTGCTGGTTCGTATTAGTTTTAGTTCGTCCCGTTAGAACAGGTGTAGTGACTTCTTTTCCCAAATGATCCTTTCCCATGTCATTCTCCCCAGCGGTCACCAATGCTGTTTAGTGTTTAAAATGTACCCGAAAGATTTGCGTGATTTTTTATCCCTCTGGTATGTTCATTGCATTGCGAATTCATTTAATCTGTCGTTAAATTTAACGTTTGTCATATAGCTTATTGCCGTTCTACGGACAAAATTAAATCTAGTGAAATCATCGGCTGCCACTTCTAACCCTAATTGTCTTTGGGCTTCTCGTTAACCACGGATCGAGCTGACTAACCTGCGATGCAGATCTCAACCACATTTGGAAACGTTTTGACATACTGGTAAGTTCAGTCCACACGGGAAGAAGTTGACATGCATAGAAATAGATGCCCTCCAAAGCAAATAGAAAAACAGTGATCAACATGTAATCGGGGCACCCCTGTGACACGTCCAAGACTTGTGTAGAGAGGTGGCACATTTTTCAAAAACCACTTAACATGATGGTAACAGGAGAAAGTCACGCTTTTTCATGCATTACTACATGCGCACTCATTTTTCGTATATTAAAGGTTACAAAATGGTTAGTATAAAATTGGCTGATGCTGACTCTACAACCGTACGGGAAAGAAGACAACTTTTACCGTTTGCATCACTGTGTCACTTTGAACGTTATGAGCTATCCACAGTGCAAAGGTAACGGGTCACGCAGTGTCCCAACGAAAAGCTGAAGCACGCCTTCCGAATGCCGTTTGGAGAGTTAGAATATAAACTTTTATGCTATATCCCAAGAAAATATGACATCGACCATATAGGTGCAGTTGAGTACGTCTGAGAAATTGCAGGCAGTCTTTAATCCGTGAGCATGTGGCACAAACATTTGACTTTCCACACGCAGATGGAGCAGTGTTCGATGGTTTCCGTGGCTACAGACTGAGATATATTTATGCTGTCGTGATTTTGATCAGGGTATCTTGGAACCGTCAGGATAATGCACCATTTGCCAAATTACCAGTCTGGTTTCAAATAGCCAAAATCGTTCACACGAGGCGCCTTCGCCGCATAATGCTCTTGTTGCAAACCTTTGCGGATGGAATAAAATTTATTATGCAAAATGTTGCATTTGTTGCGTATGTTGCATATGTGCTCAGACCAAAAATCACCCCAATCTGCCGTCAGTCTTTCGCAACTCACTAAAATTCAGTGTCCAGTGAGATAATCATACCCTGTCGGAAAAATTCTGTTGGATTACTTTACCAGCATCACTGGGACCCTGAAATACCTAGACGGGGTTCAAAAGTTTGGACTCGTATTCTGAACTCAATTGCCTGTCTGTTTAAGTCCTTCAGGGACACGTCGTAGATTACTAGAATTCAATTCCATTGTCTGAATACTGAGCAGCCGTTCACACAGTGAAACTGATTTAAATATAATGCAATTCATAAACGTGGGATTCAGTTTCTAAGTCCATAATGGACAAAATTTTCAAATTCAAAATAGCTTGCTGTTATTCACATTCAACTACAAGAATTCTGAATAATATCAGTTTCCTGCGCGACCTCCCTGATCAAATAAACAAGTCTATGTCCCATACAATGCTCCAACTGGCGAATTTTTACTAGTTTCAATATTTACTCGCAAAATTTCAGACCGGTTTTGTCTGAGGTGACCTACCAGATATTTGTGATGGATTTCAATGTCCTTGTGCATTATGAAAACATTTTGTGAAATAACAATACTATGTACACGTCAATGTGATCAAGTGGATGAGAAAAAAACCGGAACTCACTAGGTTGCTTGTTTTTATTACCACAGTGTATCGTTAATCCCGCCCGAAGATCTGACCCGCTACCATGAAACATGCTGTACTCTGGTTGGATGACAGCATTCGAAATTCAGTGGCGCTAAACCGAACAGCCAATAACTCTGATGACTACAGTAGAATGAAGCCTGAGAAGGGCACAAAGTCAATTATTCATGAAAACTGATGAAAAATGGAAAAAACACTTTGGGAATTGTGGCGATCTTCAGACTGATTGTCAGACTGTTGTAATATGTTGGAACATCCACAGAACACAGCCAGACTAACATTTCTGCGTCCGTCAGCATGTATCCATCCCGGGATCCTCTGCATATTGAAAGGCTTTTTGATCGAAGTATTATTTTGAGGATGAAAAATAAAATTACACTTTGAATTTGTTATTTCAGAAGATTCCTTCAGGACATTCGCCGTGTCCAATTCATTCAAAATTCGTTTATTCCACTAAAAAGTTACAAAAACTGTTGGAAAGAAAAAGCCTACATGAAAACGAAATGTAAAAATCACTGATAGCCGCCAAAAAAATATGGTTAGAGAGTTGTGTATAAAGTAGTTTACATGATTTAAGCCGTATAGTTGATTTTTTCGGGTGATGATGTTTGATTATTCTTCGGTAAAAATTCAGTAACCGGTAGTCTGGTAGTCTGCCCTCAAAAAGAGCCTTACACTGAGGATAGATTTTTCCGTGTTAATTCTTTTCTCTAGAGGAAGTACTACGCGGAGATATTCTAGATACTAACCTTAATTTCTTACAGAAAAAGCTGACGGAAAAATAAGAACGAATTCCGACCCAAAACAAATGAGCTATCAGTACCAAGTGAACATTTGAAGTTTACTTTTCTGAAATATTCAGGAAACCCATAGGGCCTTCAACGTGCTACTGATGGATACTTGGTACCAATTGGCAGACAGAAAAGTGATGCGATAAATCGGCATCTTCTTGGTGCAGTGCGGGTAAGATGAGATGGTGGGGAGGAAACCACCTCCTCGTGGTGCCGACTAGGGAGCCTGGACGCCCGTCTGGGTGAGCTAAGTGTTCAGCAACTATAGACAGGGCTAACCACCCCGTTTCTTTTCAATGTGCTGGTTACTTTCAACAATGTACACTACGAATCATCTGGCACCTCCGCACCAGTTCCAACCAGTACACAGGAGAGACTCGTGGGGCTCACGTG